>JASUUG010000525.1:0-250231 GCA_030449905.1 Luvunga scandens | reverse complement strand
AGCCGATTCCGGGCTCGAAGGGTTATGCAATAGATACGTCGCGACAGTCAAACGTCGGAAAAGACGGGAGTCGATTCGAGGTCGAACCCGTTTTACGGCCGATTAACCCGAGCGTGGGGTGCGAAAGGGGACGAAAGCGTGCGCGAAACGTTCCGATTGTGGCAGAGCTGGGCCGGGGGCCTCCTCACGCTCCAAGTACTCTTTTCCGCTCGAAGAAATGGCGAACAAGACGCGGGAGGCCCTTGGCCCATATTTCCCCCGAAATGGCCAAAATCCGTGAGCTGTAGCACACGGATTGCGGCCAAATTTCGCGTTTCCGTGGCGGCGTGGGATTTTCGGCTGGTGTTGTCGGTATTGGTTGGGGTTCGCCGCGGGAGAGAGCGGAAGCCGATTCCGGGCTCCGAAACTCGTTTTGTGGCTATTTTTCCCGAGTGCGGCGCTCTGTGCCTTGGCCGCAAGCATGTGCTGCATTTCGGCCAAGGCCAAGGCACGCAGCCAGCCCTGCGGCCAAAGCCAACGCCTAGGCACGCAGCCACCCCGCGGCCAAGGCCAAGCCACCCAAGGCCAAGGCACCCAGCCAGCCCGTGGCGAAGGCCTAGGCACGCAGCCACGCCGCGGCCAAGGCCAAGGCTCCCAGCCACCCCGCGGCCGGGGCCAAGGCAAGCAGCCCGCCCGCGCGCGGCATCCACGGATAATGCAGAAACCGGGCGGGGCCCAAGCGTCTGTCCGACTTTGTTTGGGCCGAAATTTTAGGAGGTGACGTATTTCGACTGAAGTTATCTTACGGGACTGAAAAGTTGTTCAAACAGCGCGGATGCTCCGGGCCCCATTTTTCGGGCCAAAATCGCCAAAGACCGTGCGCTGTAGCTCACGGATCTGGGCCAACTTTCTTGTTTTCGGGGCGGTGTGGGATTTTTGGGTTATGCAATAGATACGTGCGACAGTCAAACGTCGGAAAAGACGGGAGTCGATTCCGAGGTCCGAACCCCGTTTTACGGCCGATTAACCGAACGTGCGGGGTGCGAAAAGGGGACGAAACGTGCCCGCGAATTGTTCCGATTGTGGCATAGCTGGGCCGGGGGCCTCCTCACGCTCCAAGTACTCTTTTCCGCTCGAAGAAAGGGTGAACAAGACGCGGGAGGCCCTTGGCCCATGTTTCCCCCGAAATGGCCAAAATCCGTGAGCTATAGCACACGGATTGCGGCCAAATTTCGCGTTTCCGTGGCGGCCTGGGATTTTGGGCTGGTGTTGTCGGTATTGGCGGGGGTTCACCGCGGGGGAAATCGGAAGCCGATTCCGGGCTCCGAAACTCGTTTTGTGGCTATTTTTCCCGAGTGCGGCGCTCTGTGCCTTGGCCGCAAGCATGTGCTGCATTTCGGCCAAGGCCAAGACACGCAGCCAGCCCCGCGGCCAAGGCCAACCCCTTGGCACGCAGCCACCCCGCGGCCAAGGCCAAGCCACCCAAGGCCAAGGCACCCAGCCAGCCTGCGGCGAAGGCCTAGGCACGCAGCCACCCCGCGGCCAAGGCCAAGGCTCCCAGCCAGCCCGCGGCCGGGGCCAAGGCAAGCAACCGCCATTTGCCAAGGCATCCACGGCCAATGCAGAAACCGGGCGGGGCCCAAGGGTCTGTCCGACTTTGTTTGGGCCAAAATTTTAGGAGGTGACGTATTTCGACTGAAGTTATCTTACGGGACTGAAAAGTTGTTGAAACAGCGCGGATGCTCCGGGCCCCATTTTTCGGGCCAAAATGGCCAAAGACCATGCGCTGTAGCTCACGGATCTGGGTCAAATTTCTTGTTTTCGGGGCGGTGCGGGATTTTTGGGTTATGCAATAGATACGTGCGACGGTCAAATGTCGGAAAAGACGGGAGTCGATTCCGAGGTCCGAACCCCGTTTTACGGCCGATTAACCGAACGTGCGGGGTGCGAAAAGGGGACGAAACGTGCCCGCGAGTTGTTCCGATTGTGGCAGAGCTGGGCCAGGGGCTTCCTCACGCTCCAAGTACTCTTTTCCGCTCGAAGAAATGGCGAACAAGACGCGGGAGGCCCTGGGCCCATGCTTCCCCCGAAATGGCCAAAATCCGTGAGCTATAGCACACGGATTGCGGCCAAATTTCGCGTTTCCGTGGCGGCGTGGGATTTTCGGCTGGTGTTGTCGGTATTGGTGGGGGTTCGCCGCGGGAGAGAGCGGAAGCCGATTCCGGGCTCCGAAACTGTTTTTGTGGCTATTTTTCCCGAGAGCGCCGCTCTGTGCCTTGGCCGCAAGCATGTGCTGCATTTCGGCCAAGGCCAAGGCACGCAGCCAGCCCTGCGGCCAAGGCCAACGCCTAGGCACGCAGCCACCCCGCGGCCAAGGCCAAGGCACGCAAGGCCAAGGCATCCAGCCAGCCCGCGGCGAAGGCCTAGGCACCCAGCCACCTCGCGGCCAAGGCCAAGGCTCCCAACCACCCCGCGGCCGGGGCCAAGGCAAGCAGCCCGGCCACGCGCGGCATCCACGGCCAATGCAGAAACCGGGGGGGGCCAAGCGTGTGTCTGACTTTGTTTGGGCCGAAATTTTAGGAGGTGACGTATTTCGACTGAAGTTATCTTACGGGACTGAAAAGTTGTTGAAACAGCGCGGATGCTCCGGGCCCCATTTTTCGGGCCAAAATGGCCAAAGACCGTGCGCTGTAGCTCACGGATCTGGGCCAACTTTCTTGTTTTCAGGGCGGTGCGGGATTTTTGGGTTATGCAATAGATACGTGCGACAGTCAAACGTCGGAAAAGACGGGAGTCGATTCCGAGGTCCGAACCCCGTTTTACGGCCGATTAACCGAACCTGCGGGGTGCGAAAAGGGGACGAAACGTGCCCGCGAATTGTTCCGATTGTGGCAGAGCTGGGCCGGGGGCCTCCTCACACTCCAAGTACTCTTTTCTGCTCGAGGAAATGGCAAACAAGACGCGGGAGGCCCTGGGCCCATGTTTCCCCCGAAATGGGCAAAATCCGTGAGCTATAGCACACTGATTGCGGCCAAATTTCGCGTTTCCGTGGCGGCGTGAGATTTTCGGCTGGTGTTGTCGGTATTGGTGGGGGTTCACCGCGGGAGAGAGCGGAAGCCGATTCCGGGCTCTGAAACACTTTTTGTGGCTATTTTTCCCGAGTGCGCCGCTCTGTGCCTTGGCCGCAAGCATGTGCTGCATTTCGGCCAAGGCCAAGGCACGCAGCCAGCCCTGCGGCCAAGGCCAACGCCTAGGCACGCAGCCACCCCACGGCCAAGGCCAAGGCACGCAAGGCCAAGGCATCCAGCCAGCCCGCGGCGAAGGCCTAGGCACGCAGCCACCTCGCGGCCAAGGCCAAGGCTCCCAACCACCCCGCGGCCGGGGCCAAGGCAAGCAGCCCGCCCGCGCGCGGCATCCACGGCCAATGCAGAAACCGGGCGGGGCCCAAGCGTCTGTCTGACTTTGTTTGCGCCGAAATTTTAGGAGGTGACGTATTTCTACTGAAGTTATCTTACGGGACTGAAAAGTTGTTCAAACAGCGCGGATGCTCCGGGCCCCATTTTTCGGGCCAAAATGGCCAAAGACCGTGCGCTGTAGCTCACGGATCTGGGCCAACTTTCTTGTTTTCGGGGCGGTGTGGGATTTTGGGGTTATGCATTAGATACCTGCGACAGTCAAAGGTCGGAAAAGACGGGAGTCGATTCCGAGGTCCGAACCCCGTTTTACGGCCGATTAACCGAACGTGCGGGGTGCGAAAAGGGGATGAAACGTGCCTGCGAATTGTTCCGATTGTGGCAGAGCTGGACCGGGGGCCTCCTCACTCTCCAAGTACTCTTTTCCGCTCGAAGAAATGGCGAACAAGACGCGGGGGGCCCTGGGCCCATGTTTCCCCCGAAATGGCCAAAATCCGTGAGCCATAGCACAAGGCGCGCAGCCAGTCCCACGGCCAAGGCCAACGACTAGGCACGCAGCCACCCCGCGGCCAAGGCCAAGCCACCCAAGGCCAAGGCACCCAGCCAGCCCGTTTTGTGCTATTTTTCCCGGCCTGGCACCCAGCCACCCCACGCCAAGGCCAAGGCTCCCAGCCACCCGCACCAGCCAAACCCGCCAAGGCCCAACTACTAGCCACCAAGCCTGCATCCATGGCCAATGCAGAAAAGGGTGGGGCGCAAGCGTCTGTCCCGACTTTGTTTGGGCGAAATTTTAGGAGGTGACCACCCCTCCAAGGCTGAAGTTATCTTTCGGGACTGAAAAGAATGCAAGGGCCCTGCGCCCATTTTCCCGCTCAGAAAGGGCAAAATCACGTGAGCTATAGCATCGGATTGTTTGGCCAAATTTGTGGCGACCGGGTTTGGCGGTAGAAAACGAGTTTCGGAGCTCGGGTCCTCGATTTTCATATTTTCTCCGCCACCGACTCCCACCAAACCCGGGGGCGCCAGCCCAAAATCCCCGCCCCTGAAACCTGAAATTTGGGCCAAATCCGTGCTATAGCTCACGGATTTTGGCCTTTTCTTGGGGAAAAATGGGCGATTTCTCCCGTCATTTTTTTGCCATTTCTTGAAGGGAAAACAGTACTTGCGCTGTGGCCTTGCCCAATCGGCCAATTCTACCACGCGGCCAAGGCCTTGCCATTTCTCGGTTTGGACGTAAAACGAGGTTGGACCTCAAAATCAATCCCCTCTTTTCCAACGCGGGTTAGCCCATGGCACCTGTATCAATGATCACCCCAAAATCCCGCGGCCGCCCGGAAACTTCATTTTTGGCCAAGATCCGTGAGCTACAGCACACGGCCTTTGCCTTGGCCGCCAAGGTGGCTGCACGCCATGGCCTTGGCCTGGCCTTGGCCTGGCCAAGTGCCATAGCTCAGGGGTGGCTGCGTGCCATTTTGGCCTCGGGGTGGCTGCGTGCGTGACCAAGGCCTTGGCAGCGGGCTGGCGGCGTCACCTTGGCCGCAGCTGGCTGGGTGCCATGGCCTTGGCCGCCACTGGCTGGAGTGCCAAGGCCCACGGCTGGCTGGGTGCCATGGCCTTGGCCCCCCGGCCAAGGCCTTGGCCCTTGGCCACCCCGTGGCTGCGTGCCTCGGCCTTGGCCTTGGCCGCGGATCTTGGGGTGATGCATTGAAATGTCGCACATCGAACTTGGAAAAGAGGAGAGTCGATTTCTCAGTCCACAACCTCATTTTACGGCTTTACCCGAGGAAAGGATAGCGAGCTGGGTGGCCCCCCTCGTTTTGCCGGGGGTGGCTGACGGCCATTGGCCTTGCGCCGCCGTGAGTGTGTGTTGTGTGTGAGCACGTGAGAGTGTCGACCTGCCTTTCTTCGCGAGCATGTCTGCATTTCGACCAAGGCACGGATCCAGCCCCGGCCAAGGCCAAGGCCTTGAGGCACGCACCCCGTGGCCAAGGCCGAGGCACGCAGCCACCCGTGGCCAAGCCCAAGGCCACGCGTCCCACCCCGCGCCAAGGCTATTTTGGCCACAACCCGGGGTGCTATAGCTCACGGGGGGCGCGTGCCCTCGGCCTCCGATTGTGGTAGAATGGGGCTGGGGGCCTCCTCATTAAGTTTTGCCATTTCTTGAGCCCGAAGAAATGGCGGGAGGCCCTGCGCCCATTTTCCGCACAATCGGACCACTCCGAGGCCAAAATCAGTGAGCTATAGCACACACCCCCGCATTTCGCGTTTCGGCGAGGCCTGGGATTTTGGGCTGGCTCGTCGGGTTTGGTGGGACTCGGTGGTGGGAGAAAACGGAAGGCCAATTCACGTTTTGGCCACCGCTCACGAGCTTCCTATCCTTGGCCAAATTTCGGGAGCGCGGCCGGAGTATGTGTTGTGTGTGCGTGAGAGTGTGCGACCTGCCTTGGTCGCGAGCATGTGCTGCATTTCAAGCAAGGCACGGAGCCAGCCCGCGGCCAAGGCCAAGGCACGCGTCCAGCCCGCGGCCAAGGCCTAGGCATGCAGCCAGCCCGCGCCAAGGCCTTGGCACGGAGCCACCCCAAGGCCAAGGCCAAGGCCTTGGCACGCAGCCACCCCACGGCCAAGGCCAAGCCCGTGTGCTGTAGCTCACGGATCTTGGCCAACTTTCGCGTTTTTGTGGCGGTGCGGGATTTTGGGGTGATGCACTAGATACGTGCAACAGTCGAGCGTTGGAAAAGAGGGGAGTCGATTTTGAGGTCCGAACCTCGTTTTACGGCCGATTTACCGAGGGTGCGGGGGTGCGAAAAGGGGACGAAACTTGCCCGCGAATTGGTCCGATTGTGGTAGAACTGGGCCAGGGGCCTCCTTACGGCGCAAGTACTGTTTTCCGCCGAGAAATGGCGAAAATAATGCGGGAGGCCCTGCGCCCATTTTTCCCCCGGAAAAGGCCAAAATCCGTGAGCTATAACACGGATTGTGGCCAAATTTCGCGTTTCGGGGGAGGCGTGGGATTTTGGGCTTGCGGGGTCGGGTTTGGTTGGAGTCGGTGGCGGGAGAAAACGGAATCCAATTCCGAGCTCTGAAACTCGTTTTACGGCCATCTTACCGGCAGCGAACGGGTGCCCAAACGGGTGGGCCCACTCATCCGATTCAGGCAAAACCGGAGAAAGAAGTGGAAGGTAGGTGTGGATCTCAATTTTTGGTCCAAGAATATGAAGAAACGGCGAGGACCGTGTGCTCACATTTTGGCCAAATGCTCGCCCGCGGCCAAGGCCAAGCCATGCAGCCACCCCGCGGCCAACGCCAAGGTACAGGGCCACGCTCGAGCTCCCTATCCTTGCCTCGGGAGCGCGGCCGGATTGTGTGCTGTGTGTGCGTGAGAGTGTGCGATCTGCCTTGGTCGCGAGCATATGCTGCATTTCGAGAAAGGCACGTAGCCAGCCCGCGGCCAAGGCCAAGGCCGAGGCAGGCAGCCACCCCGTGGCCAAGGCCTAGGCACGCGTCCACCCCGCAGCCAAGGCTATGGTACCCAGCCAGCCCGCGGCCAAGGCCTAGGCACGCAGCCACCCCGCGGCCAAGGCCTTGGCACACAGCCACCCGGTGGCCAAGGCCAAGGCCATCACCCCGCGGCCAAGGCCTTGGCACACAGCCACCCGGTGGCCAAGGCCAAGGCCATGGCACCCAGCCAGCCCGCGGCCAAGGCCTAGGCACGCAGCCACCCCGCGGCAAAGGCCAAGGCTGTGTGCTGTCGCTCACGGATCTTGGCCAACTTTCGCTTTTCCGGGGCGGTGCGGAATTTTAGGGTGATGCATTAGATACGTGCGGCAGTCGAACGTCGGAAATGAGGGGAGTCGATTTCGAGGTCCGAGCCTCGTTTTACGGCCGATTTACCGAGGGTGCGGGGGTGCGAAATGGGGACGAAACGTGCCCTCGTTTTACGGCCGATTTACCGAGGGTGCGGGAGCGCCGCCGGAGTGTGTGTTGTGTGTGCGTGAGAGTGTGCGACCTGCCTTGGTCGCGAGGATGTGCTGCATTTCGAGCAAGGCACGGAGCCAGCCCGCGGCCAAAGCCAAGGCCGAGGCACGCGTCCACCCCTCGGCCAAGGCCATAGCACCCCGCCAGCCCGCGGCCAAGGCCATGGCACCCAGCCAGCCTTGGTCGCGAGCATGTGCTGCATGTCGAGCAAGGCACGGAGACAGCCCGCGGCCAAGGCCAAGGCCGAGGCACGCAGCCAGCCTGCGGCCAAGGCCATGGCACCCAGCCAGCGCGCGGCCAAGGCCATTGCACGCAGCCAGCCCGCGGCTAAGGCCAAGGCCGTGCGCTGTAGCTCACGGATCTTGGCCAACTTTCGCGTTTCCGGGGCGTTGCGGGATTTTGGGGTGATGCATTAGATACGTGCGACAGTCGAGCGTTGGAAAAGAGGGGAGTCGATTTCGAGGTCCGAACCTCATTTTACGGCCGACTTACCGAGGGTGCGAGGGTGCGAAAAGGGAACGAAACGTGCCCATTGGTGTGCCGCCATGGAAACGCGAAATTTGGCCGCAATCCGTGTGCTATAACTCACGGATTTTGGCCATTTCGGGGGAAACATGGGCCCAGGGCCTCCCGCGTCTTGTTCGCCATTTCTTAGAGCGGAAAAGAGTACTTGGAGCGTGAGGAGGCCCCCGGCCCAGCTCTGCCACAATCGGAACAATTCGCGGGCACGTTTCGTCCCCTTTTCGCACCCCGCACGTTCGGTTAATCGACCATAAAACGGGGTTCGGACCTCGGAATCGACTCCCGTCTTTTCCGACGTTTGACTGTTGCGCGTATCTAATGCATAACCCCAAAATCCCGTACCGCCCCGAAAACAAGAAAGTTGGCCCAGATCCGTGAGCTACAGCGCACGGTCTTTGGCCATTTTGGCCCGAAAAATGGGGCCCGGAGCATCCGCGCTGTTTGAACAACTTTTCAGTTCCGTAAGATAACTTCAGTCGAAATACGTCACCTCCTAAAATTTCGGCCCAAACAAAGTCGGACAGAGGCTTGGGCCCCGCCCGGTTTCTGCATTGGCCGTGGATGCCGCGCGCGGGCGGGTTGCTTGCCTTGGCCCCGGCCGCGGGGTGGTTGGGAGTCTTGGCCTTGGCCGCGGGGTGGCTGCGTGCCTAGGCCATCGCCGCGGGCTGGCTGGGTGCCTTGGCCTTGGCCGCGGGGTGGCTGCGTGCCTAGGTGTTGGCCTTGGCCGCAGGACTGGCTGCGTGCCTTGGCCTTCGCCGAAATGCAGCACATGCTTGCGGCCAAGGCACAGAGCGCCGCACTTGGGAAAAATAGCCACAAAACGAATTTCGGAGCCCAGAATCGGCTTCCACTTTCTCCCGCGGTGAACCCCCACCAATACGGACAACACCAGCCGAAAATCGCACGCCGCCAAGGAAACGCGAAATTTGGCCGCAATCCGTGTGCTATAGCTCACGGATTTTGCCCATTTCGGGGGAAACATGGGCCCGGGCCCCCCCGCGTCATGTTCGCCATTTCTTCGAGCGGAAAAGAGTACTTGGAGCGTGAGGAGGCCCCCGGCCCAGCTCTGCCACAATCGGAACAATTCGCGTGCACGTTTCGTCCCCTTTTCGCACCCCGCACGTTCGGTTAATCGGCCGTAAAACGGGTTCGGACCTCGGAATCGACTCCCGTCTTTTCCGACGTTTGACTGTCGCAGGTATATAATGCATAACCCCAAAATCCCGTACCGCCCCGAAAACAAGAAAGTTGGCCCAGATCCGTGAGCTACAGTGCACGGTCTTTGGCCATTTTGGCCCGAAAAATGGGGCCGGGAGCATCCGCGCTGTTTCAACAACTTTTGAGTCCCGTAAGATAACTTCAGTCGAAATACGTCACCTCCTAAAATTTCGGCCCAAACAAAGTCGGACAGACGCTTGGGCCCCGCCCGATTTCTTCATTGGCCGTGGATGCCGCACGCGGGCGGGCTGCTTGCCTTGGCCCCGGCCGTGGAGTGGTGGGAGCCTTGGCCTTGGCCGCGATGTGGCTGCATGCCTAGGCCTTCGCCGCGGGCTGGCTGGGTGCCTTGTCCTTGGCCGCGGGGTGGCTGCCTGCCTAGGCGTTGACCTTGGCCGCGGGGCTGGCTGCGTGACTTGGCCTTGGCCGAAATGCAGCACATGCTTGCGGCAAAGGCACAGAGCGGCGCTCTCGAGGAAAATAGCCACAAAAAGGGTTTCGGAGCCCGGAATCGGCTTCCGCTCTCTCCCGCGGCGAACCCCCACCAATACCGACAACACCACCCGAAAATCCCACGCCGCCATGGAAACGCGAAATTTGGCCGCAATCCGTGTGCTATAACTCACGGATTTTGGCCATTTCGGGGGAAACATGGGCCCAGGGCCCCCCGCGTCTTGTTCGCCATTTCTTACAGCGGAAAAGAGTACTTGGAGCGTGAGGAGGCCCCCGGCCCAGCTCTGCCATAATCGGAACAATTCACGGGCACGTTTCGTCCCCTTTTCGCAACCCGCACGTTCGGTTAATCGGGCGTAAAACGGGGTTCGGACCTCGGAATCGACTCCCGTCTTTTCCGACGATTGACTGTCACACGTATCTATTGCATAACCCCAAAATCCCGCACCGCCCCGAAAACAAGAAAGTTGGCCCAGATCCGTGAGCTACAGCGCACGGTCTTTGGCCATTTTGGCCCGAAAAATGGGGCCCGAAGCATCCGCGCTGTTTGAACAACTTTTCAGTCCCGTAAGATAACTTCAGTCGAAATACGTCACCTCCTAAAATTTCGGCCCAAACAAAGTCAGACAGACGCTTGGGCCCCGCCCGGTTTCTGCATTGGCCGTGGATGCTGCGCGCGGGCGGGCTGCTTGCCTTGGCCCCGGCCGCGGGGTGGCTGGGAGCCTTGACCTTGGCCGCGGGGTGGCTGCGTGCCTAGGCGTTGGCCGCGGGCTGGCTCCGTGCCTAGGCCTTAGCCGCGGGCTGGCTGCGTGCCTTTCGCGAAAGTACGCCAAGATCCGTGAGCGACAGCACAAGGCCTTGGCCTTGGCCGCGGGGTGGCTGCGTGCCTAGGCCTTGGCCGCGGGCTGGCTGCGTGCCTAGGCCTTAGCCGCGGGCTGGCTGGGTGCCATGGCCTTGGCCGCGGGGTGGACGCGTGCCATGGCCTTGGCCGCGGGGTGGACGCGTGCCATGGCCTTGGCCGCGGGGTGGACGCGTGCCATGGCCTTGGCCGCCGGGTGGCTGCGTGCCTCGGCCTTGGCCTTGGCCGCGCGCTGGCTCCGTGCCTTGCTTGAAATGCAGCACATGCTCGCGACCAAGGCTGGTCGCACACTCTCACGCACACACAACACACACTCCGGCCACGCTTCCGAGGCAAGGATAGGAAGCTCGAGCGTGGCCCTGTGCCTTGGCCTTGGCCGCGGAGTGGCTGCGTGCCTCGGCCTTGGCCTTGGCCGCTGGCTGGCTACGTGCCTTTCTCGAAATGCAGCACATGCTCGCGACCAAGGCAGGTCGCACACTCTCACGCACACACAACACACACTCCGGCCGCGCTCCCGAGGAAAGGATAGGGAGCTCGAGCTTGGCCCTGTGCCTTGGCGTTGGCCGCGGGGTGTCTGCGTGGCTTGGCCTTGGCCGCGGGCGAGCATTTGCCCAAAATGTGAGCATACGGTCCTCGCCGTTTCTTCGTATTCTTGGACCAAAAACTGAGATCCACACCTACCTTCCACTTCTTTCTCCGGTTTTTCCTGAATCGGACGACTTGGCCCACCCGCTTGGGCACCCGTTCTCTGGCGGTAAAATGGCCGTAAAACGAGTTTCGGAACTCGGAATTAGATTCCGTTTTCTACCGCCACCGACTCCCACCAAACCCGACCACGCCAGCCAAAAATCCCACGCCGCCCCCAAAACGCGAAATTTGGCCACAATCCGTGTGCTATAGCTCACGGATTTTGGCCTTTTCTGGCAGAAAAATGGGCGCAGGGCCTCCCGCATTATTTTTGCCATTTCTTCGAGCGGAAAGCAGTACTTGCACCGTGAGGAGGCCCCCGGCCCAGTTCTACCACAATCGGAACAATTCGAGGGCACGTTTCGTCCCCTTTTCGCACCCCCGCACCCTCGGTGAATCGGCCATAAAACGAGGTTCGGACGTCGAAATCGACTCCCCTCTTTACCGACGTTCGACTGTCGCACGTATCTAACGTATCACCCGAAAATCCCGCACCACCCCGGAAACGCGAAAGTTGGCCAAGATCCGTGAGGGACAGCACACGGCCTTGGCCTTGGCCGCGGGGGGGCTGGGTGCCATGGCCTTGGCCTGGGCCACCGGGTGTCTGTGTGCCAAGGCCTTGGCCGCGGGGTGGCTGCGTGCCTAGGCCTTGGCCGCGGGTTGGCTGGGTGCCATGGCCTTGGCCGCGGGGTGGACGCGTGCCTAGGCCTTGGCCACGGGGTGGCTGCGTGCCTCGGCCTTGGGCTTGGCCATGGGCTGGATACGCGCCTTTCTCGAAATGCAGCATATGCTCGCGACCAAGGCAGGTCTCACACTCTCACGCAAACACAACACACACTCCAGCCGTGCTCCCGAGGCAAGGATAGGGAGCTCGAGCGTGGCCCTATGCCTTGGCGTTGGCCGTGGGGTGGCTGCATGGCTTGGCGGGGTGGCTGGGTGCCATGGCCTTGGCCGCGGGCTGGCTGGGTGCCATGGCCTTGGCCGTGGGGTGGACGCGTGCCTAGCCCTTGGCCACGGGGTGGCTGCGTGCCTCGGCCTTGGCCTTGGCCGTGGGCTGGCTACGTGCCTTTCTCGAAATGCAGCATATGCTCGCGACCAAGGCAGGTCGCACACTCTCACGCACACACAACACACACTCTGGCCGCGCTCCCGAGGCAAGGATAGGGAGCTCGAGCGTGGCCCTGTGCCTTGGCGTTGGCCGGGGGGTGGCTGCATGGCTTGGCCTTGGCCGCGGGCGAGCATTTGGCCAAAATGTGAGCACACGGTCCTCGCCGTTTCTTTGTATTCTTGGACCAAAAACTGAGATCCACACCTACCTTCCACTTCTTTCTCCGGTTTTGCCTGTATCGGACGAGTGGGCCCACCCGTTTGGGCACCCGTTCGCTGCCGGTAAGATGGCCATAAAACGAGTTTCGGAGCTCGGAATTGGATTCCGTTTTCTCCCGCCACCGACTCCCACCAAACCCGACCACGCCAGCGAAAAATCCCAGGCCGCCCCCGAATCACTAAATTTGGCCACAATCCATGTGCTATAGCTCACTGATTTTGGCCTTTTCGGGCGGAAAAATGGGCGCAGGGCCTCTCGTAGGAGCTTGCGGGGCTTTCCCTAACCTTAATTTTGTGTTTCTCTTATGTTTTCACGCATTTTTTGTAGCACGAATTTTTTAACCCTAACTTTTTGCAACAATAAGACATTTTAATTTGGATTTGACCACAGAAAGCAGCAACTTAAATGTCCAATTGTGATGTGAAATCGTTAATTATTTGATTTATAATTAATTTGTATCTTAGATCCAAATATAAATTTTATTTGCGAGTCGTATATTGATATTTTTATTTGTCTCAATGGTAGGCTTGAAAATTTATTTGCATTTTTGACCTACATGTTAGGGGTTCAAGCGAGAGCTAAAGCTTCGAATATTCTCTTCAAATATTATTACATTAATTTCAAAAACAACATATCTGAATATTTCACATTTAATTTAAAAATTATTTTCTGCTGCATATTAGGATATATATGCAATTGACAATCGAGGTATTAGAGCAATTTTGGACCCACCAGCAGTAGACACCACCAGTCCTTGAGCTGACTCTCACCCCCCAAAAAAAAAGTATATTGAATTACGGTGTGATTTTTTCCATGATGGTAGAAAAAAATGTGAAATACTATTAAATAGAAAGAGAAAAATATTTCGTAGCACGAAAAGAGGTGTTTTTGGCCTCACGTGGCCAAGGCCTAGGCACGCAGCCACCCCGCGGCCAAGGCCAAGGCCATCGCACCCAGCCACCCCGTGGCCAAGGCCTAGGCACGCAGCCACCCCGCGGCCAAGGCCAAGGCCATGGCACCCAGCCACCCCGCGGCCAAGGCCTAGGCACGCAGCCACCCCGCGGCCAAGGCCAAGGCCATGGCACCCAGCCACCCCGCGGCCAAGGCCTAGGCACGCAGCCACCCCGCGGCCAAGGCCAAGGCCATGGCACCCAGCCACCCCGCGGCCAAGGCCTAGGCACGCAGCCACCCCGCGGCCAAGGCCAAGGCCATGGCACCCAGCCACCCCGCGGCCAAGGCCTAGGCACGCAGCCACCCCGCGGCCAAGGCCAAGGCCATGGCACCCAGCCACCCCGCGGCCAAGGCCTAGGCACGCAGCCACCCCGCGGCCAAGGCCAAGGCCATGGCACCCAGCCACCCCGCGGCCAAGGCCTAGGCACGCAGCCACCCCGCGGCCAAGGCCAAGGCCATGGCACCCAGCCACCCCTTCGCCAAGGCCAAGGCACGCGGCCACCCCGCGGCTAAGGCCAAGGCACAGGGCCACGCTCGAGCTCCCTATCCTTGGGCCAGGAGCGCGGTCCAAGTGTGTGTTGTGTGTGTGCGGGAGTGTGCGACGTGCCTCGGTCACGAGCATGTGCTGCATTTCGAGCAAGGCACGGAGCCACACCGCGGCCAAAGCCATGGCCATGGCACCCAGCCACCCCGCGGCCAAGGCCTAGGCACGCAGCCACCCCGCGGCCATGGCCTAGGCACGCAGCCATCCCGCGGCCATGGCCTAGGCACGCAGCCACCCCGCGGCCAAGGCAATGAGCTACTTGGCCAACTTTCGCATTTTTCCGCCCGAAAAGGCCAAAATCCGTGAGCTATAGCACACGGATTGCGGCCAAATTTTGCGTTTCGGGGGTGGCGTGGGATTTTTGGCTGGCGTGGTCGGGTTTGCTGGGAGTTGGTGGCGGGAGAAAACGGAATCCAATTCCGAGCTCCCAAACTCGTTTTACAGCCATTTTACCACCAGAGAACGGGTGCCCAATCGGGTGGGCCAACTCGTCGAATTCAGGCAAAACCAGAGAAAGAAGTGGAAGGTAGGTGTGGATCTCAGTTTTTGGTCCAAGAATACGAAGCAATGGCAAGGACCGTGTGCTCACATTTTGGCCAAATGCTCGCCCGCGGCCAAGGCACGCGGCCACCTCGCCGCCAAGGCCAAGGCACAGGGCCACGCTCGAGCTCCCTATCCTTGCCCCGGGAGCGCGGCCCAAGTTTGTGCTGTGTGTGCGCGAGAGTGTGCGACGTGCCTTGGTCGCGAGCATGTGCTGCATTTCGAGCAAGGCACGCAGCCACCCCGTGGCCAAGGCCAAGGCACACAGCCACCCCATGGCCAAGGCCTAGGCACACAGCCAGCCCGCGGCCAAGGCCAAGACCATGGCACCCGGCCACCCTGCGGCCAAGGCCTAGGCACGCAGCCACCCCGTGGCCAAGGCCAAGGCACGCAGCCACCCCGTGGCCAAGGCCAAGGCACGCAGCCACCCCGTGGCCAAGGCCAAGGCACGCAGCCACCCCGTGGCCAAGGCCAAGGCACGCAGCAACCCCGTGGCCAAGGCCAAGGACTAGGCACGCAGCCACCCCGTGGCCAAGGCCATGGCACCCAGCCACCCCGCGGCCAAGGCCTTGGCACGCAGCCACCCCGCGGCCAAGGCCATGTGCTGTAGCTCACGGATCTTGGCCAACTTTCGCGTTTCCGGGGCCGGGCGGGATTTTGGGGTGATGCCACCGGGTGGCTGTGTGCCAAGGCCTTGGCCGCGGGGTGGCTGCGTGCCAAGGCCTTGGCCGCGGGGTGGCTGCGTGCCTAGGCCTTGGCCGCGGGGTGGCTGCGTGCCTAGGCCTTGGCCGCGGGCTGGATGGGTACCATGGCCTTGGCCGCGGGGTGGACGCGTGCCTAGGCCTTGGCCGCAGGGTGGACGCGTGCCAAGGCCTTGGCCACGAGGTGGCTGCGTGCCTATGCCTTGGCCTTGGCCGCGGGCTGGTTACGTGCCTTTCTCGAAATGCAGCATATGCTCGCGACCAAGGCAGGTCGCACACTCTCACACACACACAACACACACTCCGGCCGTGCTCCCGAGGCAAGGATAGGGAGCTCGAGTGTGGCCCTGTACCTCGGGGTTGGCCGCAGGGTGGCTGCATGGCTTGGCCATGGCCGCGGGCGAGCATTTGGCCAAAATGTGAGCACACGGTCCTCGCCGTTTCTTCGTATTGTTGGACCAAAAACTGAGATCCACACCAACCTTCCACTTCTTTCTCCGGTTTTGCCTGAATCGGACGAGTTGGCCCACCCGTTTGGGCAGCCGTTCGCTGCCGGTAAGATGGCCGTAAAACGAGCTTCGGAGCTCGGAATTGGATTCCATTTTCTCCGCCCACCGACTCCCACCAAAGCTCACGGATTTTGGCCTTTTCGGGCGGAAAAATGGGCGCAGGGCCTCCCGCATTATTTTTGCCATTTCTTCGAGCGGAAAGCAGTACTTGCGCCGTGAGGAGGCCCCCGGCCCAGTTCTACCACAATCGGACCAATTCGCGGGCACGTTTCGTCCCCTTTTCGCACCCCCGCACCCTCGGTAAATCGGCCGTAAAACGAGGTTCGGACCTCGAAATCGACTCCCCTCTTTTCCGACGTTCGACTGTCGCACGTATCTGATGCATCACCCCAGAATCCCGCACCGCCCCGGAAACGCGAAAGTTGGCCAAGATCCGTGAGCGACAGCACACGGACTTGGCCTTGGCCGCGGGGTGGCTGCGGGCCATGGCCTTGGCCTTGGCCTCGGGGTGGCTGCGTGCCATGGCCTTGGCCTCGGGGTGGCTGCGTGCCATGGCCTTGGCCTTGGCCACCGGGTGGCTGTGTGCCAAGGCCTTGGCCGCGGGCTGGCTGGCTGCCATGGCCTTGGCCGCTGGGTGGCTGGGTGCCATGGCCTTGGCCGTGGGGTGTCTGCGTGCCTCGGCCACGGCCACGGGGTGGCTGCGTGCCTCGGCCTTGGCCTTGGCCACGGGCTTGCTCTGTTTTCTCCCGCCACTGACTCCCACCAAACCCGACCACGCCAGCCCAAAATCCCACGCCGCCCCCGAAACGTGAAATTTTGCCACAATCCGTGTGCTATAGCTCACTGATTTTGGCCTTTTCCGGGGGAAATATGGGCGCAGGGCCTCCCGCATTTTTTTCGCCATTTCTTCGAGCGGAAAACAGTACTTGCACCGTGAGGAGGCCCCCGGCCCAGTTCTACCACAATCGGACCAATTCGCGGGCACGTTTCGTCCCCTTTTCACACCCCCGCACCCTCGGTAAATCGGCCGTAAAACGAGGTTCGGACCTCGAAATCAACTCCCCTCTTTTCCAACGCTCGACTGTCGCACGTATCTAATGCATCACCCCAAAATCCCGCACCGCCCCGGAAACGCGAAAGTTGGCCAAGATCCGTGAGCTACAGCACACGGCCTTGGCCTCGGCCGCGGGGTGGCTGCGTGCCACGGCCTTGGCCATGGCCGCAGGGTGGCTGCGTGCCATGGCATTGGCCTTTGCCTCGGGGTGGCTGTGTGCCAAGGCCTTGGCCGCGGGCTGGCTGCGTGACTAGGCCTTGGCCGCGGGCTGGCTGCGTGACTGGGCCTTGGCCGCGGGCTGGCTGCGTGCCTAGGCCTTGGCCGCGGGCTGGCTGGGTGCCATGGCCTTGGCCGCGGGGTGGACGCGTGCCTTGGCCTTGGCCACGGGGTGGCTACGTGCCTCGGCCTTGGCCTTGGCCGCGGGCTGGCTCCGTGCCTTGCTCGAAATGCAGCACATGCTCGCGACCAAGGCAGGTCGCACACTGTCACGCACACACAACACACACTCGGGCCGCCAAATTTCGTGTTTCGGGGGCGGCGTGGGATTTTTTGCTGGTGTGGTCGGGTTTGGTGGGAGTCGGTGGCGGGAGAAAACGGAATCCAATTCCGAGCTCCGAAACTCGTTTAACAGCCATTTTACCGCCAGAGAACGGGTTCCCAAACGGGTGGGGCAACTCGTCGGATTCAGGCAAAACCGGAGAAAGAAGTGGAAGGTAGGTGTGGATCTCAGTTTTTGGTCCAAGAATATGAAGCAACGGCGAGGACCGTGTGCTCACATTTTGGCCAAATGCCCGGCCGCGGCCAAGGCACGCGGCCACCCCGCGGCCAAGGCCAAGGCACAGGGCCACGCTCGAGCTCCCTATCCTTGCCCCGGGAGCGCGGCCCAAGTTTGGGTTGTGTGTGCACGAGAGTGTGCGACGTGCCTTGGTCGCGAGCATGTGCTGCATTTCGAGCAAGGCACGCAGCCACCCCGCGGCCAAAGCCAAGGCACGCAGCCACCCCGCGGCCACGGCCAAGGCCATGGCACCCAGCCACCCCGAGGCCAAAGCCTAGGCACGCAGCCACCCCGAGGCCATGGCACCCAGCCACCCCGCGGCCAAGGCCGTGTGCTGTAGCTCACGGATCTTGGCCAACTTTCGCGTTTCCAGGGCGGGGCGGGATTTTGGGGTGATGCATTAGATACGTGCGACAGTCGAACGTCGGAGGAGACGGGAGTCAATTCCGAGGTCCGAACCTCGTTTTACGTCTGATTTAACGAACCTGCGGGGGTGCGAAAAGGGGACGAAACGTGCCCGCGAAATGGTCCGGTTGTGGTAGAAATGGGCCGGGGGCCTCCTCACGGTGCTAGTACCGTTTTCCTCTCGAAGAAATGGCGAAAATAATGCGGGAGGCCTTGTGCCCATTTTTTCGCCAGAAAAGGCCAAAATCCGTAAGCTACAGCACACGGATTGCGGCGAAATTTCGCGTTTCGTGGGCGGCGTGTGATTTTTGGCGGGCGTGGTCGGGTTTGGTGGGAGTCGGTGGCGGGAGAAAATGGAATCCAATTCCAAGCTCCGAAACTCTTTTATCGGCCATTTTACCGCCAGACAACGGGTTCCCAAACGGGTGGGCCAACTCGTCGGATTTAGGCAAAACCGGAGAAAGAAGTGGAAGGTAGGTGTGGATCTCAGTTTTTGGTCCGAGAATACGAAGCAACGGCGAGGACCATGTGCTCACATTTTGGCCAAATGCTCACCCGCGGCCAAGGCACACGGCCAGCCCGCGGCCAAGGCACGCGGCCAGCCCGCGGCCAAGGCACGCGGCCAGCCCGCGGCCAAGCCCAACGCACAGGGCCACGCTCGAGCTCCCTATCCTTGCCCCGGGAACGCGGCCCAAGTGTGTATTGTGTGTGCGCGAGAGTGTGTGTCGTGCCTTGGTCGCGAGCATGTGCTGCATTTCGAGCATGGCACGCAGCCAGCCCGCGGCCAGGTCCAAGGCCATGGCACCCAGCCACCCCGCGGCCAAGGCCTAGGCACGCAGCCACTCCGCGGTGAAGTCCGTGTGCTGTAGCTCACGGATCCTGGCCAACTTTCGCGTTTCCGGGGCGTGGCAGGATTTTGGGGTGATGCATTAGATACGTGCGACAGTCGAACGTCGGAGAAGACGGGAACTGATTCCGAGGTCCATACCTCGTTTTACGTCTGATTTATCGAAGTGCGGGGGTGCGACAAGGGGACGAAACGTGCCCGCGAAATGGTCCGGTTGTGGTAGAAATGGGCCGGGGGCCTCCTCACGGTGCTAGTACCTTTTTCCTCTCGAAGAAATGGCGAAAATAATGCGGGAGGCCTTGTGCCCATTTTTTCGCCAGAAAAGGCCAAAATCCGTAAGCTACAGCACACGGATTGCGGCGAAATTTCGCGTTTCGTGGGCGGCGTGTGATTTTTGGCGGGCGTGGTCGGGTTTGGTGGGAGTCGGTGGCGGTAGAAAATGGAATCCAATTCCGAGCTCCGAAACTCGTTTTACGGCCATTTTACCGCCAGAGAACGGGTGCCCAAACGGGTGGGCCAACTCATCCGATTCAGGCAAAACCGGAGAAATAAGTGGAAGGTAGGTGTGGATCTCAGTTTTTGGTCCAAGAATACGAAGCAACGGCGAGGACCGTGTGCTCACATTTTGGCCAAATGCTCGCCCGCGGCCAAGGCACGCGGCGACCCCGCGGCCGAGGCCAAGGCATAGGGCCACGCTCGAGCTCCCTATCCTTGCCCCAGGAGTGCGGCCGAAGTGTGTATTGTGTGTGCACGAGAGTGTACGACGTGCCTTGGTCCCGAGAATGTGCTGCATTTCGAGCATGGCACGCAGCCACCCAGCGGCCAAGGCCAAGGCCATGGCACGCAGCCACCCCGCGGCCAAGGCCTAGGCACGCAGCCACCCCTAGGCCAAGGCCATGTGCTGTAGCTCACGGATCTTGGACAACTTTCGTGTTTCCGGGGCGGGGCAGGATTTTGGGGTGATGCATTAGATATGTGCGACAGTCGAACGTCGGAGAAGACGGGAGTCGATTCCGAGGTCCGAACCTCGTTTTACGTCTAATTTAACGAACGTGCGGGGTTGCGAAAAGGGAACGAAACGTGCCCGCAAATTGGTCCGGTTGTGGTAGACCTGAGCCGGGGGCCTCCTCACGATGCTAGTACTGTTTTCCTCTCGAAGAAATGGCGAAAATAATTCGGGAGGCCCTGCGCCCACTTTTCCGCCCGAAAAGGCCAAAATCCGTGAGCGCGTTTGTGTTGTGTGTGTGCGAGAGTGTGCAACGTGCCTTGGTCGCGAGCATGTGCTGCATTTCGAGCAAGGCTCGCAGCCAGCCCGCGGCCGAAGCCAAGGCACGCAGCCACCCCGCGGCCAAAGCCAAGGCCATGGCACCCACCCACCCCGCGGCGAAGGTCTAGGCACGCAGCCGCCCCGCGGCCAAGGCCTAGGCACGCATCCACCCCGCGGCCATGGCCTAGGCGCGCAGCCACCCCGCGGCCTAGGCCGTGTGGTGTAGCTCACGGATCTTGGCCAACTTTCGCATTTTTCCACCCGAAAAGGCCAAAATCCGTGTGCTATAGCACACGGAAAGCGGCCAAATTTCGCGTTTCGGGGGCGGCATGGGATTTTTGGCTGGCGTGGTCGGGTTTGGTGGGAGTCGGTGGCGGGAGAAAATGGAATCCTATTCCGAGCTCCGAAACTCGTTTTACGGCCATTTTACTGCCAGAGAACGGGTGCCCAAACGGGTGGGCCAACTCGTCGGATTCAGGCAAAACCGGAGAAAGAAGTGGAAGGTAGGTGTGGATCTCAGTTTTTGGTCCAAGAATACGAAGCAACGGCGAGGACCATGTGCTCACATTTTGGCAAAATGCTCGGCCGCAGCCAAGGCCAAGGCCAAGGGACGCGGCCACCCCGCGGCCAAGGCCTAGGCTCGCCGCCACCCCGCGGCCAAGGCCGTGCGCTGTAGCTCACGGATCTTGGCCAACTTTTGCGTTTCCAGGGCTGTGCGGGATTTTGGGGTGATGCATTAGATATGTGCGACAGTCGAACGTCGGAGAAGACGGGAGTCGATTCCGAGGTCCGAACCTCGTTTTACGGCTGATTTACTGAACGTACGGGGGTGCGAAAAGGGGACAAAACGTGACCGCGAATTGGTCCGGTTGTGGTAGAACTGGGCCGGGGGCCTCCTCACGGTGCTAGTACTGCTTTGCACTCGAAGAAATGGCGAAAATAATGCTGGAGGTCCTGCGCCCATTTTTCCGCCCGAAAAGGCCAAAATCCGTGAGCTATAGCACACGGATTGCGGCCAAATTTCGCGTTTTGGGGGCGGCGTGGGATTTTTGGCTGGCGTGGTCTGGTTTGGTGGGAGTCGGTGGCGGTAGAAAATGGAATCCAATTCCGAGTTCCGAAACTCGTTTTACGGCCATTTTACCGCCAGGAATCGGGTGCCCAAACGGGTGGGCCAACTCGTCCGATTCAGGCAAAACCGGAGAAAGAAGTGGAAGGTAGGTGTGGATCTCAATTTTTGGTCCAAGAAGACGAAGCAACGGCGAGGACCGTGTGCTCACATTTTGGCAAAATGCTCGCCCACGGCCAAGACCAAGGCCAAGGCACGCGGCCACCACGCGGCCAAGGCATGCGGCCACCACGCGGGCAAGTCCAAGGCACAGGGCCACGCTCGAGCTCCCTATCCTTGCCCCGGGAGCGCGGCCCAAGTGTGTATTGTGTGTGCGCGAGAGTGTGCGACGTGCCTTGGTCGCGAGCATGTGCTGCATTTCGAGCATGGCACGCAGCCAGCCCGCGGCCAAGGCCAAGGCACGCAGCCACCCCGCGGCCAAGGCCAAGGCCATGGCACCCAGCCACCCCGCGGCCAAGGCTTAGGCACGCAGCCACCCCGCGGACAAGGCCGTGTGCTGTAGCTCACGGATCTTGGCCAACTTTCGCGTTTCCGGGGCGGGGCGGGATTTTGGGGTGATGCATTAGATACGTGCGACAGTCGAACGTCGGAGGAGACGGGAGTCAATTCCGAGGTCCGAACCTCGTTTTACGTCTGATTTAACGAACCTGCGGGGTCGCGAAAAGGGGACGAAACGTGCCCGCGAAATGGTCCGGTTGTGGTAGAAATGGGCCGGGGGCCTCCTCACGGTGCTAGTACCGTTTTCCTCTCGAAGAAATGGCAAAAATAATGCGGGAGGCCCAGCGCCCATTTTTCCGCCCGAAAAGGCCAAAATCCGTGTGCTATAGCACACGGAAAGCGGCCAAATTTCGCATTTCGGGGGCGGCATGGGATTTTTGGCTGGCGTGGTTGGGTTTGGTGGGAGTCGGTGGCGGGAGAAAATGGAATCCTATTCCGAGCTCCGAAACTCGTTTTACGGCCATTTTACTGCCAGAGAACGGGTGCCCAAACGGGTGGGCCAACTCGTCGGATTCAGGCAAAACCGGAGAAAGAAGTGGAAGGTAGGTGTGGATCTCAGTTTTTGGTCCAAGAATACGAAGCAACGGCGAGGACCGTGTGTTCACATTTTGGCCAAATGCTCGCCTGCGGCCAAGGCCAAGGCCAAGGCACAGGGCAACACTCGAGCTCCCTATCCTTGCCCCGGGAGCGCGGCCCAAGTGTGTGTTGTGTGTGTGCGAGAGTGTGCGACCTGCCTTGGTCGCGAGCATGTGCTGCATTTCGAGCAAGGCACGCAGCCACCCCGCGGCCACCGCCAAGGCCATGGCACCCAGCCACCCCGCGGCCAAGGCCTAGGCACGCACCCACCCCGCAGCCAAGGCCAAGGCCATGGCACCCAGCCACCCCGCGGCCAAGGCCAAGGCACGCAGCCACCCCGCGGCCAAGGCCAAGGCCATGGCACCCAGCCACGCCGCTGCCAAGGCCTAGGCACGCAGCCACTCCGCGTCCAAGGCCGTGTGCTGTAGCTCACGGATCTTGGCCAACTTTCGCGTTTCCGGGGCGGGGCAGGATTTTGGGGTGATGCATTAGATAGGTGCGACAGTCGAACGTCGGAGAAGACGGGAGTCGATTCCGAGGTCCGAACCTCGTTTTACGTCTAATTTAACGAACGTGCGGGGTTGCGAAAAGGGAACGAAACGTGCCCGCGAATTTGTCCGGTTGTGGTAGAACTGAGCCGGGGGCCTCCTCACGGTGCTAGTACTGTTTTCCTCTCGAAGAAATGTCGAAAATAATACGGGAGGCCTGCGCCCATTTTCCCGCCCGAAAAGGCCAATATCCGTGAGCGCGGTCCAAGTGTGTGTTGTGTGTGTGCGAGAGTGTGCGACGTGCCTTGGTCGCGAACATGTGCTGCATTTCGAGCAAGGCTCGCAGCCTGCCCGCGGCCAAAGCCAAGGCCATGGCACCCAGCCACCCCGCGGCGAAGGCCTAGGCACGCAGCCACCCCGCGGCCAAGGCCTAGGCACGCAGCCACCCCGCGGCCTAGGCCGTGTGCTGTAGCTCTCGGATCTTGGCCAACTTTCGCGTTTCCGGGGCGGTGCGGGATTTTGGGGTGATGCATTAGATACGTGCGACAGTCGAATGTCAGAGAAGATGAGAGTCGATTCCGAGGTCCGAACCTCGTTTTACGGCCGATTTACCGACCGTGCAGGGGTGCGAAAAGGGGACGAAACGTTCCCGCGAATTGGTCCGGTTGTGGTAGAACTGGGCCGGGGGCCTCCTCACGGTCCTAGTACTGTTTTACGCTCGAAGAAATGGCGAAAATAATGCGGGAGGCCCTGCGCCCATTTTTCCGCCCGAAAAGGCCAAAATCCGTGATCTATAGCATACGGATTGTGGCCAAATTTCGTGTTTCGGGGGTGGCGTGGGGTTTTTGGCTGCCGTGGTCGGGTTTGGTCGGAGTCGGTGGCGGGAGAAAACGGTATCCAATTCCGAGCTCTGAAACTCATTTTATGGCCATTTTACCCCCAGAGAACGGGTTCCAAAACAGGTGGGCCAACTCGTCCGATTCAGGCAAAACCGGAGAAAGAAGTGCAAGGTAGGTGTGGATGTCAGTATTTGGTCCAAGAATGCAAAGCAACGACGAGGACCGTGTCTTCACATTTTGGCCAAATGCTCACCCGCGGCCAAGGCCAAGGCCAAGGCACGCGGCCACCCCGCGGCCAAGGCTAAGGCACAGGGCCACGCTCGAGCTCCCTATCCTTGCCCCGGGAGCGCGGTCCAAGTGTGTGTTGTGTGTGTGCGAGAGTGTGCGACCTGCCTTGGTCGCGAGCATGTGCTGCATTTCGAGCAAGGCACGCAGCCAGCCCGCGGCCAAAGCCTAGGCACGCAGCCACCCCACGGCCAAGGCCAAGGCCATGGCACCCAGCCACCCCGCGGCGAAGGCCTAGGCACGCAGCCACCCCGCGGCCAAGGCCAAGGCCACGGTACCCAGCCACGCCGCTGCCAAGGCCTAGGCACGCAGCCACCCCGCAGCTAAGGCCGTGTGCTGTAGCTCACGGATCTTGGCCAACTTTTGCGTTTCCGGGGCGGTGCGGGATTTTGGGTTGATGCATTAGATACGTGCGACAGTCGAACGTCGGAGAAGACGGGAGTCGATTCCGAGGTCCGAAACGTGCCCGCGAATTGCTCCGGTTGCGGTAGAACTGAGCCGGGGGCCTCCTCACGGTGCTAGTACTGTTTTGCGCTCGAAGAAATGGCGAAAATAATGCGGGAGGCCCTGCAACCATTTTTCCGCCCGAAAAGGCCAAAATCCGTGAGCTATATAGCACACGGATTGCGGCCAAATTTCGTGTTTCGGGGGCGGCATGGGATTTTTGCCTGGCGTGGTCGGGTTTGGTGGGAGTCGGTGGCGGGAGAAAACGGAATCCAATTCCGAGCTCCGAAACTCGTTTTACGGCCATTTTAACGCCAGAGAACGGGTGCCCAGACGGGTGAGCCAACTCGTCGGATTCAGGCAAAACCAGAGAAAGAAGTGGAAGGTACGTGTGGATCTCAGTTTGTGGTCCAAGAATACGAAGCAACGGCGAGGACCGTGTGCTCACATTTTGGCCAAATGCTCGCCCGCGGCCAAGGCCAAGGCCAAGGCACGCGGCCACCCCGCGGCCAAGGCCAAGGCACAGGGTCACGCTTGAGCACACTATCCTTGCCCCGGGAGCGCGGCCCAAGTGTGTGTTGTGTCTGCGCGAGATTGTGCGACGGGCCTTGGTCGCGAGCATGTGCTGCATTTCGAGAAAGGCACGCAGCCAGCTAGCGGCCAAGCCAAGGCACGCAGCCACCCCGCGGCCAAGGCCAAGGCCATGGCACCCAGCCACCCCGCGGCCAAGGCCAAGGCCATGGCACCCAGCCAGCCCGCGGCCAAGTCCTAGGCACACAGCCACTCCACGGCCAAGGCCAAGGGTATGGCACCCAGCCACCCCGCGGCCAAGGCCTAGGCACGCAGCCACCCCGCGGCCAAGGCCAAGGCCATGGCACCCAGCCACGCCGCTGCCAAGGCTTAGCCACGCAGCCACCCCGCGGCCAATGCCGTGTGCTGTAGCTCACGGATCTTGGCCAACTTCCGCATTTCGGGGGCGGTGCGGGATTTTTGGGTTATGCATTAGATACGTGCGAGAGTCAAACGGCGGAGAAGACGGGAGTCGATTCCGAGGTCCGAACCTCGTTTTACGGCTGATTTACCGAACGTGCGGGGGTGCGAAAAGGGGACGAAACGTGCCCGCGAATTGGTCCGGTTGTGGTAGAACGGGGGCCTCCTCACGGTGCTAGTACTGTTTTGCGCTCGAAGAAATGGCGAAAATAATGCGGGAGGCCCTGCGCCCATTTTTCCACCCGAAAAGGCCAAAATCCGTGAGCTATAGCACACGGATTGCTGCCAAATTTTGTGTTTCGGGGGTGCCGTGGGATTTTTGCCTGGCGTTGTTGGGTTTGGTGGGAGTCGGTGGCGGGAGAAAACGGAATCCAATTCCGAGCTCCGAAATTCGATTTACGGCCATTTTACCGCCAGAGAACGGGTGCCCAAACGGGTGAGCCAACTCGTCGGATTGAGGCAAAACCAGAGAAAGAAGTGGAAGGTAGGTGTGGATCTCAGTTTTTGGTACAAGAATACAAAGCAACGGCGAGGACCGTGTGCTCACATTTTGGCCAAATGCTCGCCCGCGGCCAAGGCCAAGGCCAAGGCACGCGGCCACCCCGCGGCCAAGGCCAAGGCACAGGGCCACGCTCGAGCACACTATCCTTGCCCCGGGAGCGCGGCCCAAGTGTGTGTTGTGTGTGCGTGAGAGTGTGTGACGTGCCTTGGTCGCGGGCATGTGCTGCATTTCGAGCAAGGCACGCAGCCACCCCGCGGCCAAGGGCAAGGCCATGGCACCCAGCCACCCCGCGGCCAAGGCCTGGGCACGCAGCCACTCCACGGCCAAGGCCAAGGCCATGGCACCCAGGAACCCCGCGGCCAAGGCCTAGGCAGGCAGCCACCCTGCGGGCAAGGCCGTGTGCTGTAGCTCACGGATCTTGGCCAACTTTCGCATTTCCGGGGCGGTGCGGGATTTTGGGGTGATGCATTAGATACGTGCGACAGTCGAACGTCGGAGAAGACGGGAGTCGATTCCGAGGTCAGAACCTCGTTTTACGGCTTATTTACCGAACGTGCGGGGGTGCGAAAAGGGGACGAAACGTGCCTGCGAATTGGTCCGGTTGTGGTAGAACTGGGCCGGGGGCCTCCTCACGGTGCTAGTACTGTTTTGCGCTCGAAGAAATGGCAACAATAATGCGGGAGGCCCTGCGCCCATTTTTCCGCCCAAAAAGGCCAAAAGCCGTGAACTATAGCACACGGATTGCGGCCAAATTTCGTGTTTCGGGGGCGGCGTGGGATTTTTGGCTGGCGTGGTCGGGTTTGGTGGGAGTCGGTGGCGGGAGAAAACGGAATCCAATTCCGAGCTCCGAAACTCGTTTAACGGCCATTTTACCGCCAGAGAAAGAAGTGGAAGGTATGTGTGGATCTAAGTTTTTGGTCAAAGAATACGAAGAAACGGCGAGGACAGTGTGCCAAACGCTCGCCCGCGGCCAATGCCAAGGCACAGGGCCACGCTCGAGCTCGCTATCCTTGCCTCGGGAGCGCGGCCGGAGTGTGTGTTGTGTGTGTGTGAGAGTGTGCGACCTGCCTTGGTCGCGAGCATGTGCTGCATTTCGAGCAACGCACGGAGCCAGCCCGCGGCCAAGGGCAAGGCCGAGGCACGCAGCCACCCCGTGGCCAAGGCCAAGGCACGCGTCCACCCCGCGGCCAAGGCCATGGCACCCAGCCAGCCCGCGGCCAAGGCCATGGCACCCAGCCAGCCCGCGGCCAAGGCCATGGCACCCAGCCAGCCCGCGGCCAAGGCCATGGCACCCAGCCAGCCCGCGGCCAAGGCCATGGCACCCAGCCAGCCCGCGGCCAAGGCCTAGGCAGGCAGCCAGCCCGCGGCCAAGGCCTAGGCACGCAGCCAGCCCGCGGCGAAGGCCAAGGCCGTGTGCTGTAGGTGTGGATCTCAGTTTTTGGTCCAAGATTACGAAGAAACGGCGAGGAACGTGTGCTCACATTTTGGCCAAATGCTCGCCCGCGGCCAAGGCCAAGCCACGCAGCCACCCCGCGGCCAACGCCAAGGCACAGGGCCACGCTCGAGCTCCCTATCCTTGGCTCGGGAGCGCGGCCGGAGTGTGTGTTGTGTGTGCGTGAGAGTGTGCGACCTGCCTTGGTCGCGAGCATATGCTACATTTCGAGAAAGGCACGTAGCCAACCCGCGGCCAAGGCCAAGGCCGAGGCTTGCAGCCACCCCGTGGCCAAGGCCTAGGCATGCGTCCACCCCGAAGCCAAGGCCATGGCACCCAGCCAGCCCGCGGCCAAGGCCTAGGCACGCAGCCACCCCGCGGCCAAGGCCTAGGCACGCAGCCACCCCGCGGCCAAGGCCTAGGCACCAGCCACCCCGCGGCCAAGGCCAAGGCCGTGTGCTGTCGCTCATGGATCTTGGCCAACTTTCACGTTTCCGGGGTGGTGCGGGATTTTGGGGTGATGCATTAGATACGTGCGGCATTCGAATGTCGGAAAAGAGGGGAGTCGATTTCGAGGTCCGAACCTCGTTTTACGGCCGATTTACCGAGGGTGCGGGTGTGCGAAAAGGGGACGAAACATGCCCTCGAATTGGTCCGATTGTGGTAGAACTGGGCCGGTGGCCTCCTCACGGCGCAAGTGCTGCTTTCCGCTCAAAGAAATGGCCAAAAATAATGCGGGAGGCCCTGCGCCCATTTTTCCGCCCGAAAAGGCCAAAATCCGGGAGCTATAGCACACGGATTGTGGCCAAATTTTGCGTTTCGGGGGCGGCATGGGATTTTGGGCGGGCGTCGTCGGTTTGGTGGGAGTCGGTGGTGGGAGAAAATGGAATCCAATTCCGAGCTCCGAAACTCATTTTACGGCCATCTTACCGGCAGCGAACGGGTGCCCAAACGGGTGGGCCAACTCATCCGATTCAGGCAAAACCGGTGAAAGAAGTGGAAGGTAGGTGTGGATCTCAGTTGTTGGTCCAAGAATACGAAGAAACGGCGAGGACCGTGTGCTCAAATTTTGGCCAAATGCTCGCCCGCGGCCAAGGCCAAGCCACGCAGCCACCCCGCGGCCAACGCCAAGGCACAGGGCCACGCTCGAGCTCCCTATCCTTGCCTCGGGAGCGCGGCCCGAGTGTGTGTTCTGTGTGCGTGAGAGTGTGCGACCTGCCTTGGTCGCGAGCATCTGCTGCATTTCGAGCAAGGCACGGAGCCAGCCCGCGGCCAAGGCCGAGGCCGAGGCACGCAGCCGCCCCGTGGCCAAAGCCAATGCAGGCGTCCACCCCGCGGCCAAGGCCATGGCACCCAGCCAGCATGCAGCCAAGGCCATGGCACCCAGCCAGCCTGCGGCCAAGGCCTTGGTACACAGCCACCCGGTGGCCAAGGCCAAGGCTATGGAATGCAGCCACCCCGAGGCCAAGGCCAAGGCCATTGCCCACAGCCACCCCGCAGCCAAGGCCAAGGCCGTGTGCTGTCGCTCACGGATCTTGGCCAACTTTCGCATTTCCGGGGCGGTGCGGGATTTTGGGGTGATGCATTAGATACGTGCGACAGTCGAACGGCGGAAAAGAGGGGGGTCGATTTCGAGGTCCGAACCTCGTTTTACGGCCGATTTACCGAGGGTGCGGTGGTGCGAAAAGGGGACGAAACGTGCCCTCGAATAGGTTTGATTGTGGTAGAACTGGGCCGGGGGCCTCCTCACGGCGTAAGTACTGCTTTCCGCTCGAAGAAATGGCAAAAATAATGCGGGAGGCCCTGCGCCCATTTTTCCGCCAGAAAAGGCCAAAATCCGTGAGCTATAGCACACGGATTGTGGCCAATTTCGCGTTTCGGGGACGGCGTGGGATTTTGGGCTGGCGTCGTCGGGTTTGGTGGGAGTCGGTGGCAGGAGAAAATGGAATCCAATTCCGAGCTCCGAAACTCGTTTTACGGCCATCTTACCGGCAGCGAACGGGTGCCCAAACGGGTGGGCCAACTCGTCTGATTCAGGCAAAACCGGAGAAAGAAGTGAAAGGTAGGTGTGGATCTCAGTTTTTGGTCCAAGAATACGAAGAAACGGCGAGGACCGTGTACTCACATTTTGGCCAAATGCTCGCCCGCGGCCAAGGCCAAGCCACGCAGCCACCCCGCGGCCAACGCCAAGGCACACGGCCACGCTCGAGCTCCCTATCCTTGCATCGGGAGCGCGGCCCGAGTGTGTATTGTGTGTGCGTGAGAGTGTGCGACCTACCTTGGTCGCGAGCATGTGCTGCATTTCGAGCGAGGCACGGAGCCAGCCCGCGGCCAAGGCCAAGGCCGAGGCACGCAGCCACCCCTTGGCCAAGGCCAAGGCACGCGTCCACCCCGTGGCCAAGGTCATGGCACCCAGCCACCCCGAGGCCAAGGCCAAGGCCATGGCACGCAGCCACCCCGCGGCCAAGGCCAAGGCCGTGTGCTGTAGCTCACGGATTTTGGCCAACTTTCGAGTTTCCGGGGCGGTGCGGGATTTTGGGGTGATGCATTAGATACGTGCGACAGTCGAGGGTTGGAAAAGAGGGGAGTCGATTTCGAGGTCCGAACCTCGTTTTACGGCCGATTTACCGAGGGTGTGGGGGTGCGAAAAGGGGACGAAACGTGCCTGCGAATTGGTCTGATTGTGGTAGAACTGGGCCGGTGGCCTCCTCACGGCGCAAGTACTGCTTTCCGCTCGAAGAAATGGCAAAAATAATGCGGGAGGCCCTGCGCCCATTTTTCCGCCAGAAAAGGCCAAAATCCGTGAGCTATAGCACCCGGATTGTGGCCAAATTTCGCGTTTCGGGGGCGGCGTGGGATTTTGGGTGGGCGTCGTCGGGTTTGGTGGGAGTCGGTGGTGGGAGAAAACGGAATCCAATTCCGAGCTCCGAAACTCATTTAACGGCCATCTTACCGGCAGCGAACAGGTGCCCAAACGGGTGGTCCCACTCGTCCGATTCAGGCAAAACCGGAGAAAGAAGTGGAAGGTAGGTGTGGATCACAGTTTTTGGTCCAAGAATACTAAGAAACGGCGAGGACAGTGTGCTCACATTTTGGCCAAATGCTCGCCCGCGGCCAACGCCAAGCCACAGGGCCACGCTCGAGCTCCCTATCCTTGCCTCGGGAGCGCGGCCGGAGTGTGTGTTGTGTGTGCGTGAGAGTGTGCGACCTGCCTTGGTCGCGAGCATGTGCTGCATTTTTAGCAAGGCACGGGGCCAGCCCGCGGCCAAGGCCAAGGCCGACGCACGCAGCCACCCCGTGGCCAAGGCCAAGGCACGCGTCCACCCCGCCGCCAAGGCCAAGGCACGCGTCCACCGCGCGTCCCCTTTTCGCACCCCCGTACCCTCGGGAAATCGGCCGTAAAACGAGGTTCGGACATCGAAATCGACTCCCCTCTTTTCCGACGTTCGACTGTCGCGCTTATCTAATGCATCACCCCAAAATCCCGCACCGCCCCGGAAACGCGAAAGTTGGCCAAGATCCGTGAGCGACAGCACACGGCCTTGGCCTTGGCCGCGGGGTGGCTGCGTGCCTAGGCCTTGGCCGCGGGCTGGCTACGTGCCTTTCTCGAAATGCAGCATATGCTCGCGACCAGGGCAGGTCGCACACTCTCACGCACACACAACAGACACTCCGGCCGCGCCCCCGAGGCAAGGATAGGGAGCTCGAGCGTGGCCCTGCGCCTTGGCGTTGGCCGCGGGGTGGCTGCATGGCTTGGCCTTGGCCGCGGGCGAGCATTTGGCCAAAATGTGAGCACACGGTCGTCGCCGTTTCTTCGTATTCTTGGACCAAAAACTGAGATCCACACCTACCTTCCACTTCTTTCTCCGGTTTTGCCTGAATCGGATGAGTGGGCCCACCCGTTTGGGCACCCGTTCGCTGCCGGTAAGATGGCCGTAAAACGACTTTCGGAACTTGGAATTGGATTCCGTTTTCTCCCGCCACCGACTCCCACCAAACCCGACCACGCCAGCCCAAAATCCCACGCCGCCCCCGAAACGTGAAATTTGGCCACAATCCGTGTGCTATAGCTCACGGATTTTGGCCTTTTCTGGCAGAAAAATGGGCGCAGGGCCTCCCGCATTATTTTTGCCATTTCTTCGAGCGGAAAGCAGTACTTGCACCGTGAGGAGGCCCCCGGCCCAGTTCTACCACAGTCGGACCAATTCGCGGGCATGTTTCTTCCCCTTTTCGCACCCCCGCACCCTCGGTAAATCGGCCGTAAAACGAGGTTCGGACCTCGAAATCGACTCCCCTCTTTTCCAACGTTCGACTGTCGCACGTATCCAATGCATCACCCCAAAATCCCGCACCGCCCTGGAAACGCGAAAGTTGGCCAAGATCCGTGAGCGACAGCACACGGCCTTGGCCTTGGCCGCGGGGTGGCTGCGTGCCATGGCCTTGGCCTTGGCCGCGGGGTGGCTGCGTGCCATGGCCTTGGCCTTGGCCTCGGGGTGGCTGCGTGCCATGGCCTTGGCCACGGGCTGGCTGCGTGCCTAGGCCTTGGCCGCGGGCTGGCTGGGTGCCATGGCCTTGGCTGCGGGCTGGCTGGGTGCTATGGCCTTGGCCGCGGGGTGGACGCCTGCCTTGGCCTTGGCCACGGGGTGGCTGCGTGCCATGGCCTTGGCCTTAGCCACGGGGTGCTGCTTGCCATGGCCTTGGCCTTGGCCACGGGGTGGCTGCGTGCCTTGGCCTTGGCCACGGGGTGGCTGCGTGCCTAGGACTTGGCCGTGGGGTGTCTGGGTGCCATGGCCTTGGCCTTGGCCGCGGGGTGGCTGCGTGCCTTGGCTTTGGCTGCGAGCTGGCTGCGTGCCTTGCTCGAAATGCAGCACATGCTCGCGACCAAGGCACGTCGCACACTCTCGCGCACGCACAACACAAACTTGGGCGGCGCTCCCGGGGCAAGGATAGGGAGCTCGAGCATTTGGCAAAAATGTGAGCACACGGTCCTCGCCGATGCTTCGTATTCTTGGACCAAAAACTGAGATCCACACCTACCTTCCACTTCTTTCTCCGGTTTTGCCTGAATCGGACGAGTTGGCCCACCCGTTTGGGAACCCGTTCTCTGGCGGTAAAATGGCCGTTAAACGAGTTTCGGAGCTCGGAATTGGATTCCGTTTACTCCCACAACCGACTCCCACCAAACTCGACCACGCCAGCCAAAAATCCCACACCGCCCCCGAAACACGAAATTTGGCCGCAATCCGTGTGCTATAGCTCACGGATTTTGGCCTTTTCGGGCGGAAAAATGGGCGCAGGGCCTCCCGCATTATTTTCGCCATTTCTTCGAGAGGAAAAATGTACTAGCACCATGAGGAGGCCCCCGTCCCAGTTCTACCACAACCGGACCAATTCGCAGGCACGTTTCGTTCCATTTTCGCACCCCCGCACGTTCGGTAAATCAGACATAAAACGAGGCTCGGACCTCGGAATCGACTCCCGTCTTCTCCGACGTTCGACTGTCGCACGTATCTAATGCATCACCCCAAAATCCCGCCCCGCCCTGGAAACGCGAAAGTTGCCCAAGATCCGTGAGCTACAGCACACGGCCTTGGCCGCGGGGTGGCTGCGTGCCTAGGCCTTGGCCGCGGGGTGGCTGCGTGCCTAGGCCTTGTCCGCGGGGTGGCTTGGTGCCATGGCCTCGGCCTTGGCCGCGGGGTGGCTGCGTGCCTTGGCTTTGGCGGCGGGCTGGCTGCGTGCCTTGCTCGAAATCCAGCACATGCTCGCGACCAAGGCACGTCGCACACTCTCGCGCACACACAACACAAACTTGGCCCGCGCTCCCCAGGCAAGGATAGGGAGCTCGAGCGTGCCCTGTGCCTTGGCCTTGGCCGCGGGGAGGCCGCGTGCCTTGGCCGCGGGGTGGCCGCTTGCCTTGGCCGCGGGCGAGCATTTGGCCAAAATGCGAGCACACGGTCCTCGGCGTTGCTTCGTATTCTTGGACAAAAAACTGAGATCCACACCTACCTTCCACTTCTTTCTCCGGTTTTGCCTGAATCGGACGAGTTGGCCCATCCGTTTGGGAACCCGTTCTCTGGCGGTAAATGGCCGTTAAATGAGTTTCAGAGCTCGGAATTGCATTCCGTTTTCTCCCGCCACCCACTCCCACCAAACCCGACCACACCAGCTAAAAATCCCACGCCGCCCCCGAAACACGAAATTTGGCCGCAATCCGTGTGCTATAGCTCACGGATTTTGTCCTTTTCGGGCGGAAAAATGGGCGCAGGGCCTCCCGCATGATTTTCGCCATTTCTTCGAGCGCAAAACAGTACTAGCACCGTGAGGAGGCCCCCGGCCCAGTTCTACCACAAGCGGACCAATTCGCGGGCACGTTTCGTCCCATTTTCGCACCCCCGCAAGTTCGGTAAATCAGCCGTAAAACGAGGTTCGGACCTCGGAATCGACTCCTGTCTTCTCCGACGTTCGACTGTCGGACGTATCTAATGCATCACCCCAAAATCCCGCACCGCCCCGGAAACGCGAAAGTTGGCCAAGATCCGTGAGCTACAGCGCACGGCTTTGGCTGCGGGGTGGCTGCGTGCCTAGGCCTTGGCAGCGGTGTGGCTGGGTGCCATGGCCTTGGCCTTGGCCGTGGGGTGGCTGCGTGCCTAGGCCTTGGCCTCGGGGTGGCTGGGTGCCATGGCCTTGGCCTTGGCCGTGGGGTGGCTGGGTGCCTAGGCCTTGGCCGCGGGGTGGCTGGGTGCCATGGCCTTGCCCTTGGCCGCGGGGTGGCTGCGTGCCTTGCCTTGGCCATGGCTGGCTGCATGCCTAGGCCATGGCCGCGGGGTGGCTGCGTGTCTAGGCCTTCGCCGCGGGGTGGCTGGGTGCCATGGCCTTGGCTTTGGCCCCGGGGTAGCTGCGAGCCTTGCTCGAAATGCAGCACATGCTCGCGACCAAGGCACGTCGCACACTCTCGCACACACACAACACACACTTGGACCGTGGTCACGGATTTTGGCCTTTTCGGGCAGAAAAATGGGCGCAGGGCCTCCCGCATTATTTTTGCCTTTTCTTCAAGAGGAAAACAGTACTAGCACGGTGAGGAGGCCCCCGGCTCAGTTCTACCACAACCGGACCAATTCGCGGGCACGTTTCGTTCCCTTTTCGCAACCCCGCACATCCGTTAAATTATACGTAAAACGAGGTTCGGACCTCGGAATCGACTCCCGTCTTCTCCGACGTTCGACTGTCGCACATATATAATGCATCACCCCAAAATCCTGCCCCGCCCCGGAAACGCGAAAGTTGGCCAAGATCAGTGAGCTACAGCACACGGCCTTGGCCTAGGGGTGGCTGCGTGCCTAGGCCTTGGCCGCGGGGTGGCTGGGTGCCATGGCCTTGGCCTTGGCCGTGGGCGAGCATTTTTCCAAAATGTGAGCACACGGTCCTCGCCGTTGCTTTGTATTCTTGGACCAAAAACTGAGATCCACACCTACCTTCCACTTCTTTCTCCGGTTTTGCCTGAATCCGACGACTTGGCCCACCCGTTTGGGAACCCGTTCTCTGGCGGTAAAATGGCCGTAAAACGAGTTTCGGAACTCGGAATTGGATTCCGTTTTCTACCGCCACCGACTCCCACCAAACCCGACCACGCCAGCCAAAAATCCCACGCCGCCCCCAAAACGCGAAATTTGGCCGCAATCCGTGTGCTATAGCTCACGGATTTTGGCCTTTTCGGGCGGAAAAATGGGCGCAGGGCCTCCGGCATTATTTTTGCCATTTCTTCGAGCGCAAAACAGTACTAGCACCGTGAGGAGGCCCCCGGCCCAGTTCTACCACAACCGGACCAATTCGCAGGCACGTTTCGTCCCCTTTTCGCACCCCCGCACGTTCGGTAAATCGGCAGTGAAACGAGGTTCGGACCTCGGAATCGACTCCCGTCTTCTCCGACGTTCGACTGTCGCACATATCTAATGCATCACCCCAAAATCTCGCACGGCCCTGGAAACGCAAAAGTTGGCCAAGATCCGTGAGCTACAGCACACGGCCTTGGCCGCGGGGTGTCGGCGTGCCTAGGCCTTGGCCGCGGGGTGGCCGCGTCCCTTGGCCTTGGCCTTGGCCTTGGCCGTGGGCGAGCATTTTTCCAAAATGTGAGCACACGGTCCTCGCCGTTGCTTTGTATTCTTGGACCAAAAACTGAGATCCACACCTACCTTCCACTTCTTTCTCCGGTTTTGCCTGAATCCGACGACTTGGCCCACCCGTTTGGGAACCCGTTCTCTGGCGGTAAAATGGCCGTAAAACGAGTTTCGGAACTCGGAATTGGATTCCGTTTTCTACCGCCACCGACTCCCACCAAACCCGACCACGCCAGCCAAAAATCCCACGCCGCCCCCAAAACGCGAAATTTGGCCGCAATCCGTGTGCTATAGCTCACGGATTTTGGCCTTTTCGGGTGGAAAAATGGGCGCAGGGCCTCCCGCATTATTTTCGCCATTTCTTCGAGCGCAAAACTGTACTAGCACCGTGAGGAGGCCCCCGGCCCAGTTCTACCACAAGCGGACCAATTCGTGGGCACGTTTCGTCCCCTTTTCGCACCCCCACACGTTCGGTAAATCGGCCGTAAAACGAGGTTCGGACCTCGGAATCGACTCCCGTCTTCTCCGACGTTCGACTGTCGCACATATCTAATGCATCACCTCAAAATCCCGCACCACCCCGGAAATGCGAAAGTTGGCCAAGATCCGTGAGCTACAGCACACGGCCTTGGCCGCGGGGTGGCTACGTTCCTAGGCCTTGGCAGCGGCGTGGCTGGGTGCCATTGCGTTGGCCTTGGCCGTGGGGTGGCTGCGTGCCTAGGCCTTAGCCAAGAGGTGGCTGGGTGCCATGGCCTTGACCTTGGCTGCGGGGTGGCTGCGTGCCTTGGCCTTGGCCGCGGGCTGGCTGCGTGCCTTGCTCGAAATGCAGCACATGCTCGCGACCAAGGCACGTCGCACACTCTCGCGTACACACAACACAAAGTTGGGCCGCGCTTCCGGGGCAAGGATAGGGAGCTCGAGCGTGGCCCTGTGCCTTGGACTTGGCCGCGGGGTGGTCGCGGGCCTTGGCCGCGGGCGAGCATTTGGCCAAAATGTGAGCACACGGTCCTCGCCGTTGCTTTGTATTCTTCGACCAAAAACTGAGATCCACAACTACCTTCCACTTCTTTATCCGGTTTTGCCTGAATCGGACGAGTTGGCCCACCCGTTTTGGCACCCGTTCTCTGGCGGTAAAATTGCCGTAAAATGAGTTTCGGAGCTCGGAATTGGATTCCGTTTTCTCCTGCCACCGACTCCCACCAAACCCGACCACGCCACCAAAAATCCCACGCCGCCCCCGAAACGCGAAATTTGGCCGCAGTCCGTGTGCTATAGCTCACGGATTTTGGCCTTTTCGGGCGGAAAATTGGCCGCAGGGCCTCCCGCATTATTTTCGCCATTTCTTCGATCACAAAACAGTACTAGCACCGTGAGGAGGCCCCCGGCCCAGTTCTACCACAACCGGACCAATTCGCGGGCACGTTGTGTCCCCTTTTCGAACCCCCGCACCTTCGGTAAATCGGCCGAAAAAGGAGGTTCGGACCTCGGAATCGACTCCAGTCTTCTCCGACGTTCGACTGTCGCACGTATCTAATGCAACACCCCAATATCCCGCACCACCCCGGAAATGCGAAAGTTGGCCAAGATCCGTGAGCTACAGCACACGGCCTTGGCCGCGGGGTGGCTACGTTCCTAGGCCTTGGCAGCGGCGTGGCTGAGTGCCATTGCGTTGGCCTTGGCCGCGGGGTGGCTGCGTGCCTTGGCCTTGGCCGCGGGCTGGCTGCGTGCCTTGCTCGAAATTTAGCACATGCTCGCGACCAAGGCACGTCGCACACTCTCGCGTACACACAACACAAACTTGGGCCGCGCTTCCGGGGCAAGGATAGGGAGCTCGAGTGTGGCCCTGTGCCTTGGCCTTGGCCATGGGGTGGCCGCGGGCCTTGGCAGCGGGCGAGCATTTGGCCAAAATGTGAGCACACGGTCCTCGCCGTTGCTTCGTATTCTTCGACCAAAAGCTGAGATCCACAGCTACCTTCCACTTCTTTCTCCGGTTTTGCCTGAATCGGACGAGTTGGCCCACCCGTTTGGGCACCCGTTCTCTGGCGGTAAAATGGCCGTAAAATGAGTTTCGGAGCTCGGAATTGGATTCCGTTTTCTCCCACCACCGACTCCCACCAAACCCGACCACGCCCCCAAAAATCCCACGCCGCCCCCGAAACGCGAAATTTGGCCGCAATCCGTGTGTGATAGCTCACGGATTTTGGCCTTTTCGGGCGGAAAAATGGGCACAGGGCCTCCCGCATGATTTTCGCCATTTCTTCGATTGCAAAACAGTACTAGCACCGTGAGGAGGCCCCCGGCCCAGTTCTAGCACAACCGGACCAATTCGCGGGCACGTTTCGTCCCCCTTTCGCACCCCCGCACATTCGTTAAATCAGACGTAAAACGAGGTTCGGACCTCGGAATTGACTCCCGTCTTCTCCGACGTTCGACTGTCGTACGTATCTAATGCATCACCCCAAAATCCCGCCCCGCCCCGGAAACGTGAAAGTTGGCCAAGATCCGTGAGCTACAGCACACGGCCATGGCCGCGGGGTGGCTTCGTGCCTAGGCCTTGGCCGCGGGGTGGCTGGGTGCCATGGCCTTGGCCTTGGCCGCGGGGTGGCTGGGTGCCATGGCCTTGGCCTTGGCCGCGGGGTGGCTGGGTGCCATGGCCTTGGCCACGGGGTGGCTGCGTGCCTTGGCCTTGGCCACGGGGTGGCTGGGTGCCTTGGCCTTGGCCACGGGGTGGCTGCGTGCCTTGGCCTTGGCCACGGGGTGGCTGTGTGCCGAGGCCTTGGCCGTGGGGTGGCTGGGTGCCATGCCCTTGGCCTTGGCCGCGGGGTGGCTTCGTGCCTAGGCCTTGTCCGCGGGGTGGCTTCGTGCCATGGCCTTGGCCTTGGCCGCGGGGTGGCTCCGTGCCTTGGCTTTGGCCGCGGGCTGGCTGCATGCCTTGCTCGAAATGGAGCACATGCTCGAGACCAAGGCCTGTCGTACACTCTCGCGCACACACAACACAAACTTGGGCCGCGCTCCTGGGGCAAGGATAGGGAGCTCGAGCGTGGCCCTGTGGCTTGGCCTTGGCCACGGGGTGGTCGCGGGCCTTGGCCGCGGGCGAGCATTTGGCCAAAATGTGAGCACACGGTCCTCGCCGTTGCTTCGTATTCTTCGACCAAAAACTGAGATCCACACCTACCTTCCACTTCTTTCTCCGGTTTTCCCTGAATCGGACGAGTTGGCCCACCCGTTCTCTGGCGGTAAAATGGCCGTTAAGCGAATTTCGGAGCTCGGAATTGGATTCCGTTTTCTCCCGCCACCGACTCCCACCAAACCCGACCACACCAGCCAAAAATCCCACGCCGCCCCCGAAACACAAAATTTGGCTGCAATCCGTGTGCTATAGCTCACGGATTTTGGCCTTGTCGGGCAGAAGTATGGGCGCAGGGCCTCCCGCATTATTTTCGCCATTTCTTCGAGCGCAAAACAGTACTAGCACCGTGAGGAGGCCCCCGGCCCTGTTCTACCACAACCGGACCAATTCGCAGGCACGTTTCATCCCCTTTTCACAACCCCGCACGTTCGGTAAATCAGCCGTAAAATGAGGTTCGGACCTCGGAATCGACTCCCGTCTTCTCCGACGTTCGACTGTCGCACGTATCTAATGCATCACCCCAAAATCCCGCACCGCCCCGGAAATGCGAAAGTTGGCCAAGATCCGTGAGCTACAGCACACGGCCTTGGCCACGGGGTGGCTGCGTGCCTAGGCTTTGGCAGTGTAGTGGCTGGGTGCCATGGCCTTGGCCTTGGCCGCGGGGTGGCTGCGTGCCTAGGCCTTGGCCGCAGGGTTGCTGGGTGCCATGGCCTTGGCCTTGGCCGTGGAGTGGCTGCGTGCCTACGACTTGGCCGCGGGGTGGCTGGGTGCCATGGCCTTGCCCTTGGCCGCGGGGTGGCTGCGTGCCTTGCCTTGGCCGCGGGCTGGCTGCGTGCCTTTCTCGAAATGCAGCACATGCTCGCGACCAAGGCACATCGCACACTCTCGCGCACACACAACACATACTTGGCCCGCGCTCCCGGGGCAAGGATAGTGTGCTCGAGCGTGGCCCTGTGCCTTGGACTTGGCCGCGGGGTGCCCGCGTGCCTTGGCCTTGGCCTTGGCCGCGGGCGAGCATTTGGCCAAAATGTGAGCACACGGTCCTCACCGTTGCTTCGTTTTCTTGGACCAAAAACTGAGATCCACACCTACCTTCCACTTCTTTCTGTGGTTTTGCCTGAATCCGACGAGTTGGCTCACCCGTTTGGGCACCCGTTCTCTGGCGGTAAAATAGCCGTAAAACGAGTTTCAGAGCTCGGAATTGGATTCCGTTTTCTCCCGCCACCGACTCCCACCAAACCCGACCACGCCAGCCAAAAATCCCACGCCGCCCCCGAAACACGAAATTTGGCCGCAATCCGTGTGCTATATAGCTCACGGATTTTGGCCTTTTCGGGCGGAAAAATGGGCGCAGGGCCTCCCGCATTATTTTCGCCATTTCTTCGAGCGCAAAACAGTACTAGCACCGTGATGAGGCCCCCAGCCCAGTTCTACCACAACTAGACCAATTCGCGGGCACGTTTCGTCCCCTTTTCGCACCCCCGCACGTTCGGTAAATCGGCCGTAAAAGGACGTTCGGACCTCGGAATCGACTCCCGTCTTCTCCGACGTTCGACTGTCACACATATCTAATGCATCACCCCAAAATCCTGCACCGCCCCGGAAACGCGAAAGTTGGCCAAGATCCGTGAGCCGCGGGGTGGCTGCGTGCCTAGGCCTTGGCAGCGGCGTGGCTGGGTGCCATGGCCTTGGCCTTGGCCACGGGGTGGCTGCGTGCCTTGGCCTCTGCCACGGGGTGGCTGCGTGCCTTGGCCTTGGCCGCGGGGTGGCTGGGTGCCATGGCCTTGGCTTTGGCCGCGGGGTGGCTGGGTGCCAAGTCCTTGGCTTTGGCCACGGGGTGGCTGGGTGCCATGGCATTGGCCTTAGCCGCGGGGTGGCTGGGTGCCATGGCCCGGGCCTTGGGCGCGGGGTGGCTGGCTGCCATGGCCTTGGCCTTGGCCGCGGGGTGGCTGCATGGCTAGGCCTTGTCCGCGGGGTGGTTGGGTGCCATGGCCTCGGCCTTGGCCGCGGGGTGGCTGCGTGCCTTGGTTTTGGCGGCGGGCTGGCTGCCTGCCTTGCTCGAAATGCAGCACATGCTCGCGACCAAGGTACGTCACACACTCTCGCGCACACACAACACAAACTTGGGCCGCGCTCCCGGGACAAGGATAGGGAGCTCGAGCGTGGCCCTGTGCCTTGGCCTTGGCCGCGTTCCTTGGCCGAGGGGTGGCCGCGTACCTTGGCCGCGGGGTGGCCGCGTACCTTGGCCACGGGGTGGCCGTGTGCCTTGGCCGCGGGCGAGCATTTGGCCAAAATGTGAGCACACGGTCCTCGGCGTTGCCTCGTATTCTTGGACAAAAAACTGAGATCCACACCTACCTTCTTCCACTTCTTTCTCCGGTTTTGCCTGAATCGGACGAGTTGGCCCACCCATTTGGGAACCCGTTCTCTGGCGGTAAAATGGCCGTTAAACTAGTTTCGGAGCTCGGAATTGCATTCCGTTTTGTCCCGCCACCGACACCCACCAAACCCGACCACGCCAGCTAAAAATCCCACGCCGCCCCCGAAACACGAAATTTGGCCGCAATCCGTGTGCTATAGCTCACGGATTTTGGCCTTTTCGGGCGGAAAAATGGGCGCAGGGCCTCCCGCATTATTTTCGCCATTTCTTCGAGCGCAAAACAGTACTAGCACCGTGAGGAGGCCCCCGGCCCAGTTCTACCACAGGCAGACCAATTCGCGGGCACGTTTCGTCCCCTTTTCGCACCCCCGCACGTTCGGTAAATCAGCCGTAAAATGAGGTTCGGACCTCGGAATCGACTCCCGTCTTCTCTGAAGTTCGACTGTCGCACGTATCTAATGCATCACCCGAAAATCCCGCACCGCCCCGGAAACGTGAAAGTTGGCCAAGATCCGTGAGCTACAGCGCACGGCCTTGGCCGCGGGGTGGCTGCGTGCCTAGGCCTTGGCAGCGGCGTGGCTGGGTGCCATGGCCTTGGCCTTTGCCGCGGGGTGGCTGGGTGCCATGGCCTTGCTCTTGGCCGCGGGGTGGCTGCGTGCCTTGCCTTGGCCGCGGGCTGGCTGCGTGCCTAGGCCATGGCCGCGGGGTGGCTGCGTGCCTAGGCCTTGGCCGCGGGGTGGCTGCGTGCCCAGGCCTTCGCCGCGTGGTGGCTGCGTGCCCAGGCCTTCGCCGCGTGGTGGCTGCGTGCCTAGGCCTTGGCCACGGGGTGGCTGGGTGCCATGGCCTTGGCTTTGGCCGCGTGGTGGATGTGTGCCTAGGCCTTGGCCGCGGGGTGGCTGGGTGCCATGGCCTTGCCCTTGGCCGCGGGGTGGCTGCGTGCCTAGGCCTTGGCCGCGTGGTGGTTACGTACCTAGGCCTTGGCCGTGGGGTGGCTGGGTGCCATGGCCTTGGCTTTGGCCGCGTGGTGGCTGCGTGCCTAGGCCTTGGCCGCGGGGTGGCTGGGTGCCATGGCCTTGCCCTTGGCCGCGGGGTGGCTGCGTGCCTTGGCTTGGCCGCGTGCTGGCTGCGTGCCTAGGCCATGGCCTCGGGGTGGCTGCGTGCCTAGGCCATGGCCGCGGGGTGGCTGCGTGCCTATGCCATGGCCGCGGGGTGGCTGTGTGCCTAAGCCTTAGCCGCGTGGTGGCTGCGTGCCTAGGCCTTGGCCGCGTGGTGGCTGCGTGCGATGGCCTTGGCTTTGGCCGCGGGGAGGCTGCCTGCCTTGGCTTTGGGCGCGGGGTGGCTGCGTGCCTTGCTCGAAATGCAGCACATGCTCGCGACCAAGGCACGTCGCACACTCTCGCACACACACAACACACACTTGGACCGCGCTCCCGGGGCAAGGATAGGGAGCTCGAGCGTGGCCCTGTGCCTTGGCCTTGGCCGCGGGGTGGCCGCGTGCCTTGGCCTTGGCCTTGGCCGCGGGCGAGCATTTGGCCAAAATGTGAGCACACGGTCCTCGCCGTTGCTTCGCATTCTTGGACCAAATACCGAGATCCACACCTGCCTTCCACTTCTTTCTCCGGTTTTGCCTGAATCCGACGAGTTGGCCCACCCGTTTGGGAACCCGTTCTCTGGCGGTAAAATGGCTGTTAAACGAGTTTCGGAGCTCAGAATTGGATTCCGTTTTCTCCCGCCACCGACTCCCACCAAACCCGACCACGCCAGCCAAAAATCCCACGCCGCCCCCGAAACACGAAATTTTGGGGTGAAGCATTAGATACGTGCGACAGTCGAGCGTTGGAAAAGAGACGAGTCGATTTCGAGCTCCGAACCTCGTTTTACGGCCGATTTACCGAGGGTGCAGGGGTGCGAAAAGGGGACGAAACGTGCCCGCGAATTGTTCCGATTGCGGTAGAACTGTGTCGGGGGCCTCCTCATGGCGCAAGTACTGTTTTCCACTCGAAGAAATGGCGAAAAAAATGCGGGAGGCCCTGCGCCCATTTTTCCCCCGGAAAAGGCCAAAATCAGTGAGCTATAGCGCACGGATTGTGGCCAAATTTCGCGTTTCTGGGGCGGTGTGGGATTTTGGGCTGGCGCAGTCGGGTTTGGTGGGAGTCGGTGGCGGGAGAAAACGGAATCCAATTCCGAGCTCCGAAACTCGTTTTACGGCCATCTTACCGGCAGCGAACGGGTGCCCAAAAGGGTGGGCCCACTCGTACGATTCAGGCAAAACCGGGGAAAGAAGTGGAAGGTAGGTGTGGATCTCAGTTTTTGGTCCAAGAATACGAAGAAACGGCGAGGACCGTGTGCTCATATTTTGGCCAAATGCTCGCCCGCGGCCAAGGCCAAGCCACGCAGCCACCCCGCGGCCAACGCCAAGGCACAGGGCCATGCTCGAGCTCCCTATCCTTGTCTCGGGAGCGCGGCCGGAGTGTATGTTGTGTGTGGGTGAGAGTGTGCGACCTGCCTTGGTCGCGAGCATGTGCTGCATTTCGAGCAAGGCACGGAGCCAGCCCGCGGCCAAGGCCAAGGACGAGGCACGCAGCCACCCCGTGGCCAAGATCAAGGCACGCGTCCACCCCGCGGCCAAGGCCATGGCACGTAGCCAACCCGAGGCCAAGGCCAAGGCCATGGCACGCAGCCACCCCGCGGCCAAGGCCAAGGCCATGGCACGCAGCCACCCCGCGGCCAAGGCCAAGGCCATGGCACGCAGCCACCCCGCGGCCAAGGCCAAGGCCATGGCACGCAGCCACCCCGCGGCCAAGGCCAAGGCCATGGCACGCAGCCACCCCGCGGCCAAGTCCAAGGCCGTGTGCTGTAGCTCACGGATCTTGGCCAACTTTCGCGTTTCCGGGGCGGTGTGGGATTTTGGGGTGATGCATTAGATACGTGACACAGTCGAGCGTTGGAAAAGAGGGGAGTCGATTTCGAGGTCCGAACCTCGTTTTACGGCCGATTTACCGAGGGTGCGGGGGTGTGAAAAGGGGACGAAACGTGCCCGCGAATTGGACCAATTGTGGTAGAACAGGGCCGGGGCCCTGCTCATGGCGCAAGTACTGTTTTCCGCTCGAAGAAATGGCGAAAATAATGCGGGAGGCCCTGCGCCCATTTTTCCGCCAGAAAAGGCCAAAATCCGCGAGCTATAGCACACGGATTGTGGCCAAATTTCGCGTTTCGGGGGCGGCGTGGGATTTTGGGCTGGCGTGGTCGGGTTTGGTGGGAGTCGGTGGTGGGAGAAAACGGAATCCAATTCCGAGCTCCGAAACTCGTTTTACGGCCATCTTACCGGCAGCGAACGGGTGCCCAAACGGGTGGGCCAACTCGTCCGATTCAGGCAAAACCGGAGAAAGAAGTGGAAGGTAGGTGTGGATCTCAGTTTTTGGTGCAAGAATACGAAGAAATGGCGAGGACCGTGTGCTCACATTTTGGCCAAATGCTCGCCCGCGGCCAAGGCCATGCCATGCAGCCACCCCACGGCCAAGGCCTAGGCACGCAGCCACCCCGCGGTCAAGGCCAAGGCCGTGTGCTGACGCTCACGGATCTTGGCCAACTTTCGCGTCTCCCGGGCGGTGCGTGATTTTGGGGTGATGCATTAGATACGTGCGACAGCCGAACGTCGGAAAAGAGGGGAGTCGATTTCGAGGTCCGAACCTCATTTTACGGCCGATTTACCGAGGGTGCGGGGGTGCGAAAAGGGGACGAAACGTGCCCTCGAATTGGTCCGATTATGGTAGAACTGGGCCGGGGGCCTCCTCACGGCGCAAGTACTGCTTTCCGCTCAAAGAAATGGCGAAAATAATGCGGGAGGGCCTGCGCCAATTTTTCCGCCAGAAAGGGCCAAAATCCGTGAGCTATAGCACACGGATTGTGGCCAAATTTCGCGTTTCGGGGGCGGCGTGGGATTTTGGGCTGGCGTCTTCGGGTTTGGTGGGAGTCGGTGGCGGGAGAAAACGGAATCCAATTCTGAGCTCCGAAACTCGTTTTACGGCCATCTTACCGGCAGCGAACGGGTGCCCAAACGGGTGGGCCCACTCGTCCGATTCAGGCAAAACCGGAGAAAGAAGTGGAAGGTAGGTGTGGATCTCAGTTTTTGGTCCAAGAATGCGAAGAAACGGCGAGGACCGTGTGCTCACATTTTGGCCAAATGCTCGCCCGCGGCTAAGGCCATGCCATGCAGCCACCCCGCGGCCAAGGCCTAGGCACGCAGCCACCCCGCGGTCAAGGCCAAGGCCGTGTGCTGACGCTCACGGATCTTGGCTAACTTTCGCGTTTCCGGGGCGGTGCGGGATTTTGGGGTGATGCATTAGATACGTGCAACAGTCGAACGTCGGAAAAGAGGGGAGTCGATTTCGAGGTCCGAACCTCATTTTACGGCCGATTTACCGAGGGTGCAGGGGTGCGAAAAGGGGACGAAACGTGCCCTCGAATTGGTCCGATTGTGGTAGAACTGGGCCGGGGGCCTCCTCACGGCGCAAGTACTGCTTTCCTCTCAAAGAAATGGCGAAAATAATGCGGGAGGGACTACGACAATTTTTCCGCCAGAAAAGGCCAAAATCCGTGAGCTATAGCACACGGATTGTGGCCAAATTTCGCATTTCGGGGGCGGCGTGGGATTTTGGGCTGGCGTCGTCGGGTTTGGTGGGAGTCGGTGGCGGGAGAAAACGGAATCCAATTCCGAGCTCCGAAACTCGTTTTACGGCCATCTTACCGGCAGCGAACGGGTGCCCAAACGGGTGGGCCCACTCGTCCGATTCAGGAAAAACCGGAGAAAGAAGTGGAAGGTAGGTGTGGATCTCAGTTTTTGGTCCAAGAATACGAAGAAACGGCGAGGACCGTGTGCTCACATTTTGGCCAAATGCTCGCCCGCGGCCAAGGCCAAGCCAGGCAGCCACCCCGCGGCCAACGCCAAGGCACAGGGCCACGCTCGAGCTCCCTATCCTTGCCTCGGGAGCGCGGACGGAGTGTGTGTTGCGTGTGCGTGAGAGTGTGCGACCTGCCTTGGTCGCGAGCATATGCTGCATTTCGAGAAGGGCATGTAGCCAGCCCGCGGACAAGGACAAGGCCAAGGCCGAGGCACGCAGCCACCCCGTGGGAAAGGCCAAGGCATGCGTCCACCCCCGGCCAAGGCCATCGCATCCAGGCAGCCCGCGGCCAAGGCCTATGCACGCAGGCACCCCGCGGCCAAGGCCTTGGCACAGAGCCACCCGGTGGCCAAGGCCAACACCATGGCACCCAGCCACCCCGCGGCCAAGGCCAACGCCGTGTGCTGTAGCTCACGGATCTTGGCCAACTTTCATTTTTCCGGGGCGGTACGGGATTTTGGGGTGATGCATTAGATACGTGCGACAGTTGAGCGTTGGAAAAGAGGGGAGTCGATTTCGAGGTCCGAACCTCGTTTTACGGCCGATTTACCGAGTGTGCGGGGGTGCGAAAAGGGGACGAAACGTGCCCGCGAATTGGTCCGATTGTGGTAGAACTGGGCCGGGGGCCTCCTCACGGCGTAAGTTCTGTTTTCCGCTCGAAGAAATGGAGAAAATAATGCGGGAGGCCCTGCACCCAATTTTCCCCAGAAAAGGCCAAAATCCGTGAGGTATAGCACACGGATTGTGGCCAAATTTCGCGTTTCGGGGGCGGCGTGGGATTTTGGGCTGGCGTGGTCGGGTTTAGTGGGAATCGGTGGTGGGAGAAAACGGAATCCAATTCCGAGCTCCGAAACTCGTTTTACGGCCATCTTACCGGCAGCGAACGGGTGCCAAAACGGGTGGGCCCAGCCAGCCTCGGGAGTGCGGGAGCCAGCCAGCCCGCGGCCAAGGCCGAGGCCGAGGCACGCAGCCACCCCGTGGCCAAGGCCTAGGCACGCGTCCACCCCGCGGCCAAGGCCATGGCACCCAGCCAGCCTGCGGCCAAGGCCATGGCACCCAGCCAGCCCGCGGCCAAGGCCATGGCACCCAGCCAGCCCGCGGCGAAGGTCTAGGCACGCAGCCACCCCGCGGCCAAGGCCTTGGCACACAGCCACCCCGCGGCCAAGGCCTTGGCACACAGCCACCCAGTGGCCAAGGCCAAGGCCATGGCACCTGGCCAACCCGCGGCCAAGGCCGAGGCACGCAGCCACCCCGTGGCGAAGGCCTAGGCACGCGTCCACCCCGCGGCCAAGGCCATGGCACCCAGCCAGCCCGCGGCGAAGGCCTAGGCACGCAGCTACCCCGCGGCCAAGGCCTTGGCACACAGCCACCCGGTGGCCAAGGCCAACGCCATGGCACCCAGCCACCCCGTGGCCAAGGCCTAGGCACGCAGCCACCCCGCGGCCAAGGCAAAGGCCGTGTGCTGTCGCTCACGGAACTTGGCCAACTTTCGCGTTTCCAGGGCGGCGTGGGATTTTGGGGTGACGCATTAGATAAACGCGACAGTCGAACGTCGGAAAAGAGGGGAGTCGATTTCAAGGTCCGAACCTCGTTTTACAGCCGATTTACCGAGGGTGCGGGGGTGCAAAAAGGGGACGAAACGTGCCCTCGAATTGGTCCGATTGTGGTAGAACTGGGCCGGGGGCCTCGTCACGGCGCAAGTATTGCTTTACGCTCGAAGAAATGGCAAAAATAATGCGGGAGGCCCTGCGCCCATTTTTCCGCCAGAAAAGGCCAAAATCCGTGAGCTATAGCACACGGATTGTGCCCAAATTTCGCTTTTCGGGGGCGGCATGGGATTTTGGGCTGGCGTCGTCGGGTTTGGTGGGAGTCGGTGGCCGGAGAAAACGGAATCCAATTCCGAGCTCCGAAACTTGTTTTACGGCCATCTTACCGGCAGCGAACGGGTGCCAAAACAGGTGGGCCAACTCGTCCGATTCAGGCAAAACCGGAGAAAGAAGTGGAAGGTAGGTGTGGATCTCAGTTTTTGGTGCAAGAATACGAAGAAACGGCGAGGACCGTGTGCTCACATTTTGGCCAAATCCTCACCCGCGGCCAACGCCAAGGCATAGGGCCACGCTCGAGGTCCCTATCCTTGCCTCGCGAGCGCGGCCGGAGTGTATGTTGTGTGTGCTTGAGAGTGTGCGACCTGCCTTGGTCACGAGCATGTGCTGCATTTCGAGCAAGGCACGGAGCCAGCCCACGGCCAAGGCCAAGGCCGAGGCACGCAGCCACCCCGTGGCCAAGGCCAAGGCACGTGTCTACCCATCGGCCAAGGCCATGGCACCCAGCCAGCCCGCGGCCAAGGCCATGGCACCCAGCCAGCCCGCGGGCAAGGCCTAGGCACGCAGCCACCCCGCGCCCAAGGCCTTGGCACACAGCCACCCCGAGGCCAAGGCCAAGGCCATGGCACGCAGCCACCCCGCGGCCAAGGCCAAGGCCATGGCACGCAGCCACCCCGCGGCCAAGGCCGTGTGCTGTAGCTGACGGATCTTGGCCAACTTTCGCGTTTCCGGGGCGGTGCGGGATTTTCAGGTGATGCATTAGATACGTGCGACAGTCGAGCGTTGGAAAAGAGGGGAGTCGATTTCGAGGTCCGAACCTCGTTTTACGGCCGATTTACCGAGGGTGTGGGGGTGCGAAAAGGGGTCGAAACGTGCCCTCGAATTGGTCCGATTGTGGTAGAACTGGGCCGGGGGCCTCCTCACGGCACAAGCACTGGTTTCCGCTCGAAGAAATGGAAAAAATAATGCGGGAGGCCTTGCGCCCATTTTGTCGCACGTATCTAATGCATCACCCCAAAATCCAGCACCGCCCCGGAAACGCGAAAGTTGGCCAAGATCCGTGAGATACAGCACACGGCCTTGGCCTTGTCCGCGGGGTGGCTGCATGCGATGGCCTTGGCCTTGGCCTCGGGGTGGCTGTGTGCGAAGGCCTTGGCCGTGGGGTGGCTGCGTGCCTAGGCCTTGGCCGCGGGCTGGCTGGGTGCCATGGCCTTGGCCGCGGGGTGGACGCGTGCCTTGGCCTTGGCCACGGGGTGGCTGCGTGCCTCGGCCTTGGCCTTGTCCGCGGGCTGGCTACATGCCCTTCTCGAAATGCACACACAACACACACTCGGGCCGCGCTCCCGAGGCAAGGATAGGGAGCTTGAGCTTGGCCCTGTGCCTTGGCGTTGGCCGCGGGGTGGCTGCCTGGCTTGGCCTTGGCCGCGGGCGAGCATTTGGCCAAAATGTAAGCACACGGTCCTCGCCGTTTCTTCGTATTCTTGGACCAAAAACTGAGATCCACACCTACCTTCCACTTCTTTCTCCGGTTTTGCCTGAATCGGACGAGTTGGCCCGCCCGTTTCGGCACCCGTTCTCTGCCGGTAAGATGGCCGTAAAACGAGTTTCGGAGCTCGGAATTGGATTCTGTTTTCTCCCGCCACCGACTCCCACCAAACCCGACCACGCCAGCCCAAAATCCAATGCCGCCCCCGAAACGCGAAATTTGGCCACAGTCCGTGTGCTATAGCTCACGGATTTTGGCCATTTCTGGCGGAGAAATCGGCGCAGGGCCTCCCGCATTATTTTTTCCATTTCTTTGAGCGGAAAATAGTACTTGCGCCGTGAGGAGGCCCCCGGCCCAGTTCTACAACAATCGGACCAATTCGAGGGCACGATTCGTCCCCTTTTCGCACCCCCGCACCCTCGGTAAATCGGCCGTAAAACGAGGTTCCGACCACGAAATCGACTCCCCTCTTTTCCAATGCTCGACTGTTGTATGTATCTAATGCATCACCCCAAAATCCCGCACCGCCTCGGAAACACGAAAGTTGGCCAAGATACGTGAGCTACAGCACACGGCCTTGGCCTTGGCCGCGGGGTGGCTGGGTGCCATGGCCTTGGCCTTGGCCACAGAGTGGCTGTGTGCCAAGGCCTTTGCCACGGGGTGGCTGCGTGCCTAGGCCTTGGCCGCGGGCTGGCTGGGTGCCATGCCTTGGCCGCGGGGTGGACGCGTGCCTAGGCCTTGGCCACGGGGTGGCTGCGTGCCTCGGCCTTGGCCGCGGGCTGGCTACGTGCCTTTCTCGAAATGCAGCATATGCTCGCGACCAAGGCAGGTCGCATACTATCACGCACACACAACACACACTCCAGCCGCACTCCCGAGGCAAGGATAGGGAGCTCGAGCGTGGCCCTGTGCCTTGGCGTTGGCCGCGGCGTAGCTGCATGGCTTGCCTTGGCCGCGGGCGAGCATTTGGCCAAAATGTGAGCACACGGTTCTCGCCGTTTCTTCGTATTCTTGGACCAAAAACTGAGATCCACACCTACCTTCCACTTCCTTCTCCGGTTTTGCCTGAATAGGACGAGTGGGCCCACCCGTTTGGGCACCCTTTCGCTACCGGTAAGATGGCCGTAAAACGAGTTTCGGAGCTCAGAATTGGATTCCTTTTTCTCCCGCCACTGACTCCCACCAAACCCGACCACGCCAGCCCAAAATCCCACGACGCCCCGGAAACGTGAAATTTGGCCACAATCCGTGTGCTATGGCTCAGGGATTTTCGCCTTTTCCGGGCGTAAAACGAGGTTCGGACCTTGAAATCGACTCCCCTGTTTTTCAACGCTCGACTGTCGTATGTATCTAATGCATCACCCCAAAATGCCGCACCGCCCCGGAAACGCGAGAGTTGGCCAAGATCCGTGAGCTACAGCACACGGCCTTGGCCTTGGCCGCGGGGTGCCTGCGTGCCATGGCCTTGGCCTTGGCCTCGGGGTGGCTGCGTGCCTAGGCCTTGGCCGCGGGCTGCCAGTGTGCCTAGGCCTTGGCCGCGGGCTGGCGGGGTGCCATAGCCTTGGCCGCGGGGTGGACGCGTGCCTTGGCCTTGGCCACGGGGTGGCTGCGTGCCTCGGCCTTGGCCGCGGGCTGGCTCCGTGCCTAGCTCGAAATGCAGCACATGCTCACGACCAAGGCGGGTCGCACACAACACACACTCGGGCCGCGCTCCCGAGGCAAGGATAGGGAGCTCGAGCTTGGCCCTGTGCCTTGGCGTTGGCCGCGGGGTGGCTGCGTGGCTTGGCCTTGGCCGCGGGCGAGCATTTGGCCAAAATGTGAGCACACGGTCCTCTCCGTTTCTTCCTATTCTTGGACCAAAACTGAGATCCACACCTACCTTCCACTTCTTTCTCCGGTTTTACCTGAATCGGATGAGTTGGCCCACCCGTTTGGGCACCCGTTCGCTGCCGGTAAGATGGCCGTAAAACGAGTTTCGGAGCTCAGAATTGGATTCCGTTTTCTCCCGCCACCGACTCCCACCAAACCCAACGACGCCAGCCCAAAATCCCACCCCGCCCCCAAAACGCGAAATTTGGCCACAATCCGTGTGCTATAGCTCACGGATTTTGGCCTTTTCTGGCGGAAAAATTGGCGCAGGGCCTCCCGCATTATTTTTGCCATTTCTTCGAGCGGAAAGCAGTACTTACGCCGTGAGGAGGTCCCCGGCCCAGTTCTACCACAATCGGACATATTCGAGGGCACGTTTCACCCCCTTTTCGCAACACCGCACCCTCGGTAAATCGGCCGTAAAACGAGGTTCGGACCTCGAAATCGACTCCCCTCTTTTCCGACGTTCGACTGTCACACGTATCTAATGCATCACACCAAAATCCCGCACCGCCCCGGAAACACGAAAGTTGGCCAAGATCCGTGAGGTACAGCACACAGCCTTGGCCTTGGCCGCGGGGTGGCTGCGTGCCATGGCCTTGGCCTTGGCCTCGGGGTGGCTGCGTGCCAAGGCCTTGGCCGCGGGCTGGCTGCGTGCCTAGGCCTTGGCCGTGGGCTGGCTGGATGCCATGGCCTTGGACGCGGGCTGGCTGGGTGCCATGGCCTTGGCCGCGGGGTGGACGCGTGCCTTGGCCTTGGCCACGGGGTGGCTGCGTGCCTCAGCCTTGGCCTTGGCCACGGGCTGGCTCCGTGCCTTGCTCAAAATGCAGCACATGCTTGCGACCGAGGCAGGTCGCACACTCTCACGCACACACAACACACACTCGGGCCGCGCTCCCGAGGCAAGGATAGGGAGCTCGAGCGTGGCCCTGTGCCTTGGCGTTGGCCGCGGGGTGGCTGCGTGGCTTGGCCTTGGTCGCGGGCGAGCATTTGGTAAAAATGTGAGCACACGGTCCTCGCCGTTTCTTCGTATTCTTGGACCAAAAACTGAGATCCACACATACCTTCCACTTCTTTCTCCGGTTTTGCCTGAATCGGACGAGTTGGCCCACCCGTTTGGGCACCCGTTCGCTGCCGGTAAGATGGCCGTAAAACGAGTTTCGGAGCTCGGAATTGGATTCCGTTTTCTCCCGCCACCGACTCCCACCAAATCCGACCACGCCAGCCCAAAATCCCATGCCCCCCCCGAAACGCGAAATTTGGCCACAATCCGTGTGCTATATAGCTCACGGATTTTGGCCTTTTCTGGCGGAAAAATGGGCGCAGGGCCACCCGCATTATTTTTGCCATTTCTTCGAGCGGAAAGCAGTACTTGCGCCGTGAGGAGGCCCCCGGCCCAGTTCTACCACAATTGGACCAATTCGAGGGCACGTTTCGTCCTTTTGGCACCACCGTACCCTCGGTAAATCGGCCATAAAACGAGGTTCGGACCTCGAAATCGACTCCCCTCTTTTCCGACGTTCGACTGTCGAACGTACCTAATGCATCACCCCAAAATCCCGCTCCGCCCCGGAAAAGCGAATGTAGGCCATGATCCGTGAGCGACAGCACACGGCCTTGGCCTTGGCCGCGGGGTGGCTGCGTGCCTAGGCCTTGGCCGCGGGGTGGCTGGGTGCCATGGCCTTGGCCTTGGCCACCGGGTGGCTGTGTGCCAAGGCCTTGGCCTCGGGGTGGCTGCGTGCCTAGGCCTTGGCCGCGGGCTGGCTGGTTGCCATGGCCTTGGCCGCGTGGTGGGCGCGTGCCTAGGCCTTGGCCACGGGGTGGCTGCGTGCCTCGGCCTTGGCCACGGGGTGGCTGCGTGCCTCGGCCTTGGCCTTGGCCGCGGGCTGGCTACGTGCCTTTCTCCAAATGCAGCATATGCTCGTGACCAAGGCAGGTCGCACACTCTCACGTACACACAACACACACTCCGGCCTCGCTCCCGAGGCAAGGATTGGGAGCTCGAGCGTGGCCTTGTCCCTTGGCGTTGGCCGTGGGGTGGCTGCATGGCTTGGCCTTGGCCGTGGGCGAGCATTTGGCCAAAATGTGAGCACACGGTCCTCGCCGTTTCTTCATATTCTTGGACCAAAAACTGAGATCCACACATACCTTCCACTTCTTTCTCCAGTTTTGCCTGAATCGGACGAGTGGGCCCACCCGTTTGGGCACCCGTTCGCTGCCGGTAAGATGGCCGTAAAATGAGTTTCGGAGTTTGGAATTGGATTCTGTTTTCTCCCGCCACCGACTCCCACCAAACCCGACGACGCCGGCCCAAAATCCCACGCCGCCCCCGAAACACGAAATTTGGCCACAATCCGTGTGCTATAGCTCACGGATTTTGGCCTTTTCTGGCGGAAAAATGGGCGCAGGGCCTCCCGCATTGTTTTTTCCATTTCTTCGAGCGGAAAGCAGTACTTCCGCCGTGAGGAGGCCCCCGGCCCAGTTCTATCACAACCGGACCAATTCGCGGGCACGTTTCGTCCCCTTTTCGCACCCCCGAACGTTCGGTAAATCGGCCGTAAAACGAGGTTCGGACCTCGGAATCGACTCCCGTCTTCTCCTACGTTCGACTGTCGCACGTATCTAATGCATCATTCCAAAATCCCGCACCGCCCCGGAAACGCGAAAGTTGGCCAAGATCCGAGAGCTACAGCACACGGCCTTGCCCGCGGGGTGGCTGCGTGCCTAGGCCTTGGCAGCGGCGTGGCTGGGTGCCATGGCCTTGGCCTTGTCCACGGGGTGGCTGCGTGCCTTGGCCTTGGCCGCGGGGTGGCTGTGTGCCTAGGCCTTTGCCGTGGGGTGGCTGGGTGCCATGGCCTTGGCCTTGGCCGCGGGGTGGCTGCGTGCCTTGGCCTTGGCCTTGGCCGCTGCGTGCCTAGGCCTTGGCCGCGGGGTGGCTGGGTGTGATGGCCTTGGCCTTGGCCGCGGTGTGGCTGCGTACCTTGGCTTTGGCCGCGGGCTGGCTGCGTGCCTTGCTCGAAATGCAGCACATGCTCGTGACCAAGGCACGTCGCACACTCTCGCGCACACACAACACAAACTTGGGCCGCGCTCCCGGGGCAAGGATAGGGAGCTCGAGCGCGGCCCTGTGCCTTGGCCTTGGCTGCAGGCGAGCATTTGGCCAAAATGTGAGCACACGGTCCTCGCCGTTGCTTCGTATTCTTGGACCAAAAACTGAGATCCACACCTACCTTCCACTTCTTTCTCCGGTTTTGCCTGAATCGGACGAGTTGGCCCACCCGTTTGGGAACCCGTTCTCTGGCGGTAAAACGGCCGCTAAACGAGTTTCGGAGCTCGGAATTGGATTCCGTTTTCTCCCGCCACCGACTCCCACCAAACCCGACCACGCCAGCAAAAAATCGCACGCCGCCCCTGAAACACGAAATTTGGCCGCAATCCGTGTGCTATAGCTCACGGATTTTGGCCTTTTCGGGCGGAAAAATGGACGCAGGGCCTCCCGCATTATTTTGGCCATTTCTTCGATCGCAAAACAGTACTAGCACCGTGAGGAGGCCCCCGACCCAGTTCTACCATACCGGACCAATTCGCGGGCACGTTTCGTCCCCTTTTCGCACTCCCGCACGTTCCGTAAATCGGCCGTAAAATGAGGTTCGGACCTCGGAATTGACTCCCGTCTTCTCCGACGTTCGACTGTCGCACGTATCTAATGCATCACCCCAAAATCCTGCACCGCCCCGTAAACGCGAAAGTTGGCCAAGATCCGTGAGCTACAGCACAAGGTCTTCGCCGCGGGGTGGCTGCGTGCCTAGGCCTTGGCAGCGGCGTGGCTGGGTGCCATGGCCTTGGCCTTGGCCACGGGGTGGCAGCATGCCTAGGCCTTGGCCGCGGGGTGGCTGCGTTCCTTGGGTTTGGCCGCGGGCTGGCTGCGTGCCTTGCTCGAAATGCACACATGCTCACGACCAAGGCACGTCGCACACTCTCACACACACACAACACACACTTGGACCGCGCTCCCGGGGCATGGATAGGGAGCTCGAGCGTGGCCCTGTGCCTTGGCCTTGGCCGCGGGGTGGCCGCGTGCCTTGGCCTTGGCCTCGCTGTTGCTTCGTATTCTTGGACCAAAAACTGAGATCCACACCTACCTTCCACTTCTTTCTCCGGTTTTGCCTGAATCGGACGAGTTGGCCCGCCCGATTTGGCACCCGTTCTCTGGCGGTAAAATGGCCGTAAAACGAGTTTCGGAGCTCAGAATTGGATTCCGTTTTCTCCCGCCACCAACTCCCACCAAACCCGACCACGCCAGCCAAAATTCCCATGCCGCCCCCGAAACACTAAATTTGGTCACAATCCGTGTGCTATAGCTCACGGAATTTGGCCTTTTCGGGCGGAAAAATGGGCGCAGGGCCTCTCGTAGGAGCTTGCGGGGCTTTCCCGAACCTTAATTTTGTGTTTCTCTTATGTTTTCACACATTTTTTGTAGCACGAATTTTTTAACCCTAACTTTTTTCAACAATAAGACATTTTAATTTGGATTTGACCATATAAAGCAGCAACTTAAATGTCCAATTGTGATGTGAAATCGTTAATTATTTGATTTATAATTAATTTGTATCTTAGATCCAAATATAAATTTTATTTGCGAGTTGTATATAGATATTTTAAGTTGTCTCAATGGTAGGCTTGAAAATTTATTTGCATTTTTGACCTACATGTTAGGGGTTCAAGCGAGAGCTAAAGCTTCGAATATTCTCTTCAAATATTATTACATTAATTTCAAAAACAACATATCTGAATATTTCACATTTAATTTAAAAATTATTTTCTGCTGCATATTAGGATATATATGCAATCGACAATCGAGGTATTAGAGCAATTTTGGACCCACCAGCAGTAGACACCACCAGTCCTTGAGCTGACTCTCACCCCCCCAAAAAAAAAGTATATTGAATTACGGTGTGATTTTTTCCACGATGGTAGAAAAAAATGTGAAATACTATTAAATAGAAAGAGAAAAATATTTCGTAGCATGAAAAGAGGTGTTTTTGGCCTCACGTGGCATGCTGGGAGTGGGGGGCAAAACGGGTGCTCACGGCCAAGGCACGGGGCCATGCTCAAGCTCCCTATCCTTGCCTCGGGAGCGCGCGTTGGCTGCACCATACCTGGGCATTGGCCGCGACACGAAAGTTGGACCAGATCCGCGAGCTACAGCACACGGTCTTTGGCCAGTTTGGCCCGAAAAATGGGGCCCGGAGCTTCCACGCTGTTTCCCCCACTTTTGAGTCGAAATACGTCACCTCCTAAAATTTCGGCCCAAACAAAGTCGGACAGACGCTTGGACCACGCCCGCTATATGCATTGGCCGTTGATGCCGCGCGCGTGCGGGCTGCGTGCATTGGCCTTGCCCGCGGGGTGGCTGCGTGCCTTGACCTTGGCCGCGGGCTGGCTGCGTGCCTTGCTCAAAATGCAGCACATGCTCGCGACCAAGGCACATCGTACACTCTCGCGCACACACAACACACACTTGGGCCGCGCTCCCGGGGCAAGGATAGGGAGCTCGAGCGTGGCCCTGTGCCTTGGCCTTGGCCGCGGGGTGGCCGCGTGCATTTGGCCAAAATGTGAGCACACGGTCCTCACCGTTGCTTCGTATTCTTGGACCAAAAACTGAGATCCACACCTACCTTCCACTTCTTTCTCCGGTTTTGCCTGAATCGGACGAGTTGGCCCACCCGTTTGGGCACCCGTTCTCTGGCGGTAAAATGGCCGTAAAACGAGTTTCGGAGCTCGGAATTGGATTCCCTTTTCTCCCGCCACCGACTCCCACCAAACCCGACCACGCCAGCTAAAAATCCCACGCCGCCCCCGAAACACGAAATTTGGCCGCAATCTGTGTGCTATAGCTCACGGATTTTGGCCTTTTCGGGCGGAAAAATGGGCGCAGGGTCTCCCGCATTATTTTCGCCATTTCTTCGAGAGGAAAACAGTACTAGCACCGTGAGGAGGCCCCCGGCCCAGTTCTACCACAACCGGACCAATTCGCGGGCACGTTTCGTCTCCTTTTCGCACCCCCGCATGTTCGCTAAATCAGACGTAAAACGACATTCGGACCTCGGAATCGACTCCCGTCTTCTCCGACGTTCGACTGTCGCACGTATCTAATGCATCACCCCAAAATCCCGCCCTGCCCCGGAAACGCGAAAGTTGGCCAAGACCCGTGAGCTACAGCACACGGCCTTGGCTGCGGGGTGGCTGCGTGCCTAGGCCTTGGCACCGACGTGGCTGGGCACCATGGCCTTGGCCTTGGCCACGGGGTGGCAGCGTGCCTTGGCCTTGGCCTTGGCCGCGGGGTGGCTGCGTGCCTAGGCCTTGGCCGCAGGGTGGCTGGGTGCCATGGCCTTGGCCTTGGCCGCGGGCTGGGTGCGTGCCTTGCTCGAAATGCAGCACATGCTTGCGACCAAGGCACGTTGTACACTCTCACGCACACACAACACACACTTGGGCCGTGCTCCCGGGGCAAGGATAGGGAGTTCGAGCGTGGCCCTGTGCCTTGGCCTTGGCCAGGGTGGCCGTGGCCTTGGCCTTGGGTGGCCGCGGCCTTGGCGAGCATTTGGCCAAAATGTGAGCACACGGTCCTTGCCGTTGCTTCTTATTCTTGGACCAAAAACTAAGATCCACACCTACCTTCCACTTCTTTCTCTGGTTTTGCCTGAATCCAACGAGTTGGCCCACCCGTTTGGGCACCCGTTCTCTAGCGGTAAAATGGCCGTAAAACGAGTTTGGGAGCTCGGAATTGGATTCCGTTTTTGCCCGCCACCGACTCCCACCAAACCCGACCACGCCCGCCAAAAATCCCACGCCGCCCCCGAAAGACGAAATTTGGCCGCAATCCGTATGCTATAGCTCACGGATTTTTGCCTTTTCGGGCGGAAAAATGGGCGCAGGGCCTCCCGCATTATTTTCGCCATTTCTTCGATCGTAAAACAGTACTAGCACCGTGAGGAGGCCCCCGACCCAGTTCTACCACAACCGGACCAATTCGCCGGCACGTTTCGTCCCCTTTTCGCACCCCCGCACGTTCGGTAAATCAGCCGTAAAACGAGGTTCGGACCTCGGAATCGACTCCTGTCTTCTCCGATGTTCGACTGTCGCACGTATCTAATGCATCACCCCAAAATCCCGCCACCCCCCGGAAACACGAAAGTTGGCCAAGATCCGTGAGCTACAGCACACCGCCTTGGCCGCGGAGTGGCTTCGTGCCTAGGCCTTGGCCGCGGGATGGCTGGGTGCCATGGCCTTGGACTTGGCCGCGGGCGAGCATTTGGCCAAAATGTGAGCACACGGTCCTCACCGTTGCTTCGTATTCTTGGACCAAAAACTGAAATCCACACCTACCTTCCACTACTTTCTCCGGTTTTGCCTGAATCGGACGAGTTGGCCCACCCGTTTGGGCACCCGTTCTCTGGTGGTAAAATGGCCGTAAAATGAGTTTCGGAGCTCGGAATTGGATTCCGTTTATCCCGCCACCGACTCCCACCAAACCCGACCACGCCAGCCAAAAATTCCACTCCGCCCCTGAAACACGAAATTTGGCCGCAATCCGTGTGCTATAGCTCACGGATTTCGGCCTTTTCGGGCGGAAAAAAGGGCGCAGGGCCTCTCGCATTATTTTCGCCATTTCTTCGAGCGGAAAACAGTACTAGCACCGTGAGGAGGCCCCCGGCCCAGTTCTACCACAACCGGACCAATTCGCCGGCACGTTTCGTCCCATTTTCGTACCCTCGCACGTTCGGTAAATCGGCCGTAAAACGAGGTTCGGACCTCAGAATCGACTCCCGTCTTCTCCGAAGTTCGACTGTCGCACGTATATAATGCATATCCCCAAAATCCCGCACCGCCCCGGAAACGCGAAAGTTGGCCAAGATCCGTGACCTACAGCACACGGCCTTGGCCGCAGGGTGGCGGCGTGCGTACGCCTTGGCCGCGGGGTGGCTGGGTGCCATGGCCTTGGCCTTGGCCTCGGGGTGGCTGCGTGCCTAGGACTTGGCCACGGGGTGGCTGGGTGCCATGGCCTTGCCCTTGGCCGCGGGGTGGCTGCATGCCTTGGCTTTGGGCGCGGGCTGGCTGCGCGCCTTGCTTGAAATGCAGCACATGCTCGCGACCAAGGCACGTCGCACACTCTCGCGCACACACAACACAAACTTGGGCCGCGCTCCCGCGGCAAGAATAGGGAGCTCGAGCATGGCCCTGTGCCTTGCCCTTGGCCGCGGGCGAGCATTTGGCCAAAATGTGAGCACTCGGTCCTCGCACCCCCGCACGCTCGTCCTCGCACCCCGGTAAATCAGGCGAAATCGCGAGGTTCGAAAAATCAGACGCCCACGCTGAGGTTCGGACCTCGGAATCGACTCCCGTCTTCTCCGACGTTCGACTGTGGCACGTATCTAATGCATTACCCCAAAATCCCGCCCCACCCCGGAAACGCGAAAGTTGGCCAAGGTCCGTGAGCTACAGCACACGGCCTTGGCCGCGGGGTGGCTGCGTGCCTATGCCTTGGCCGCGGGGTGGCTGCGTGCCTAGGCCTTGGCCGCGGGGTGGCTGGGTGCCATGGCCTTGCCCTTGGCCGCGGGGTAGCTGCGTGCCTTGGCCTTGGCCTTGGCCGCGGGCGAGCATTTGGCCAAAATGTGAGCACATGGTCCTCGCCGTTGGTTCGTATTCTTGGACCAAAAACTGAGATCCACACCTACCTTCCACTTCTTTCTCCGGTTTTGCCTGAATCGGACGAGTTGGCCCACCCGTTTGGGCACCCGTTCGCTGCCGGTAAGATGGCCGTAAAATGAGTTTTGGAGCTTGGAATTGGATTCCGTTTTCTCCCGCCACCGACTCCCACCAAACCCGACGATGCCAACCCAAAATCCCACGCTGCCCCCAAAACGCGAAATTTGGCCACAATCCGTGTGCTATAGCTCACGGATTTTGGCCTTATCTGGCGGAAAAATGGGCGCAGGGCCTCCCGCATTATTTTTGCCATTTCTTCGAGCGGAAAGCAGTACTTGCGCCGTGAGGAGGCCCCTGGCCCAGTTCTACCACAATCGGACTAATTCGAGGGCACATATCGTCCCCTTTTCGCACCCCCGCACCCTCGGTAAATCGGCCGTAAAACGAGGTTCGGACCTCAAAATCGACTCCCCTCGTTTCCAACGCTGGACTGTCGCACGTATCTAATACATCACCCCAAAATCCCGCACCGCCCCGGAAACGCGAAAGTTGGCCACAATCCGTGAGCTACAGCACACGGCCTTGGCCTTGGCCGCGGGGTGGCTGCGTGCCATGGCCTTGGCCTTGGCCTCGGGCTGGCTGCGTGCCTAGGCCTTGGCCACGGGCTGGTTCCGTGCCTTGCTTGAAATGCAGCACATGCTCGCGACCAAGGCAGGTCGCACACTCTCACGCACACGCAACACACACTCGGGCCGCGCTCCCGAGGCAAGGATAGGGAGCTCGAGCATGGCCCTGTGCCTTGGTGTTGGCCGCGGGGTGGCTGCGTGGCTTAACAGCTTTGTGTTCCATCCAATAGAACTTGCCACGGGCGAGCATTTTTTTAATCCAAAATTTGAGCACACGGTCCTCGCCGTTTTGCACCCTTCCATTCTTGGACCAAAAACTGAGATCCACACCTACCTTCCACTTCTTTCTCCGGTTTTGCTTGAATCGGACGAGTTGGCCCACCCGTTTGGGCACCCGTTCGCTGCCGGTAAGATGGCCGTAAAACGAGTTTCAGAGTTCGGAATTGGATTCCTTTTTCTCCCACCACCGACTCCCACAAAACCCGACTTCGCCGGCCCAAAATCCCACGCCGCCCCCGAAACATGAAATTTGGCCACAATCCGTGTGCTATAGCTCACGGATTTTGGCCTTTTCTTGCGCAAAAATGGGCGCAGGGCCTCCCGCATTATTTTTGCCATTTCTTCGAGCGGAAAGCAGAACTTGCGCCGTGAGGAGGCCCCCGGACCAGTTCTACCACAATCGGACCAATTTGAGGGCACGTTTCGTCCCCTTTTCGCACCCCCGTACCCTCAGTAAATCGGCCATAAAACGACGTTCGGACCTCGAAATTGACTCCCCTCTTTTACGATGTTCGACTGTCGCACGTATCTAATGCATCACCCCAAAATCCCGCACCGCCCCGGAAACGCGAAAGTTGGCCAAGATCTGTGAGCGAAATTTGAAACGGCCTTGGCCTTGGCCACAAGAGGTGGCTGGGTGCTATGGCCTTGTCCTTGGCCATCATGGGTGGCTGTGTGCCAAATGCCTTGGCCTCGGGTGGCTGCGTGCCTTGTCCTTGGCCGCGGGCTGGCTGGGTGCCATGGCCTTGGCATCGCGGGGTGGACGCGTGCCTTTTAAATATTGGCCACGGGGTGGCTGCGTGCCTCGGCCTTGGCCTTGGCCGCGTGCTGGGCTCAATGCCTTTCTCGAAATGCAGCATATGCTCGCGACCAAGGCAGGTCACACACTCTCACGCACACACATCACACACTCCGGCCGCGCTCCCGAGGCAAGGATAGGGAGCTCGAGCGTGGCCCTGTGCCTTGGCGTTGGCCGCGGGGCGGCTGAATGGCTTGGCCTTGGCCGCGGGCGAGCATTTGGCCAAAATGTGAGCACACGGTCCTCGCCGTTCCTTCGTATTCTTGGACCAAAAACTGAGATCCACATCTACCTTCCACTTCTTTCTTCAGTTTTGCCTGAATCGAACGAGTGGGCCCACCCGTTTGGGCACCCGTTCGCTGCCGGTAAGATGGCCGTAAAACGAGTTTCGGAGCTCAGAATTGGATTCCGTTTTCTCCCACCACCGACTCCCACAAAACCCGACCACGACAGCCCAAAATCCCACGCTGCCCCCGAAACGCAAAATTTGGCCACAATCCGTGTGCTATAGCTCACGGATTTTGGCCTTTTCCGGGGGAAAAATGGGCGCAGGGCCTCCCACATTATTTTCGCCATTTCTTCGAGCGGAAAGCAGTAGATGCGCCGTGAGGAGGTCCCCGGCCCAGTTCTACCACAATCGGACCAATTTGAGGGCACGTTTCGTCCCGTTTTCGCACCCCCGCACCCTCGGTAAATCGGCCGTAAAATGAGGTTCGGACCTCGAAATTGACTCCCCTCTTTTCCGACGTTTGACTGTCGCACGTATCTAATGCATCACTCCAAAATCCCGCACCGCCCCGGAAACGCGAAAGTTGGCCAAGATCCGTGAGCGACAGCACACGGCCTTGGCCTTGGCCGCGGGGTGGCTGTGTGCCTATGCCTTGGCCGCGGGGTGGCTGGGTGCCATGGCCTTGTCGTTGGCCACCGGGTGGCTGTGTGCCAAGGCCTTGGCCTCGGGGTGGCTGCGTGCGTAGGCCTTGGCCACGGGGTGGCTGCGTGCCTCGGCCTTGGCCTTGGCCACGGGGTGGCTGCGTGCCTCGGCCTTGGCCTTGGCCGCGGGCTGGCTACGTGCCTTTCTCGAAATGCAGCATATGCTCGCGACCAAGGTAGGTCGCACACTCTAACGCACACACAACACACACTCCGGCCGCGCTCCCGAGGCAAGGATAGGGAGCTCGAGCGTGGCCCTGTGCCTTGGCGTTGGCCTTGGCCAAAATGTGAGCGCGGCTTGGCCCTATGCTGCATGGCTTGGCCTTGGCCGCGGGCGAGCATTTGGCCAAAATGTGAGCACACGGTCCTCGCTGTTTCTTCGTATTCTTGGACCAAAAACTGAGATCCACACCTACCTTCCACTTCTTTCTCCGGTTTTGCCTGAATCGGACGAGTGGGCCCACCCGTTTGGGCACCCGTTCGCTGCCGGTAAGATGGCCGTAAAACGAGTTTCGAAGTTCGGAATTGGATTACGTTTTCTCCCGCCACCGACTCCCACCAAACCCGACGTCGCCGGCCCAAAATCCCACGCCGTCCCCGAAACACGAAATTTGGCCACAATCCGTGTGCTATAGCTCACGGATTTTGGCCTTTTCTGGCGGAAAAATGGGCGCAGGGCCTCCCACGTTATTGCTGCCATTTCTTCGAGCGGAAAGCAGTACTTGCGCCGTGAGGAGGCCCCCCGCCCAGTTCTACCACAATCGGACCAATTTGAGGGCACGTTTCGTCCCCTTTTCACACCCCCGCACCCTCGGTAAATCGGCCGTAAAACGAAGTTCGGACCTCGAAATCGACTCCCCTCTTTTCCGACGTTCGACTGTCGCACGTATCTAATGCATCACCCCAAAATCCCGCACCACCCCGGAAACGCGAAAGTTGGCCAAGATCCGTGAGCGACAGCACACGGCCTTGGCCTTGGCCGCGGGGTGGCTGCGTGCCTAGGCCTTGGCCGCGGGTTGGCTGGGTGCCATGGCCTTGTCCTTGGCCACCGGGTGGGTGTGTGCCAAGGCCTTGGCCTCGGGGTGGCTGCGTGCCTAGGCCTTGGCCGCGGGCTTGCTGGGTACCATGGCCTTGGCCGAGGGTGGACGCGTGCCTAGGCCTTGGCCACGGGGTGGCTGCGTGCCTCGGCCTTGGCCTTCGATGTGGGCTGGCTCCGTGCCTTGCTCGAATTGCAGCACATGCTCGCGACCAAGGCACGTCGCACACTCTCGCGCACACACAACACACACTCGGGCCGCGCTCCCGGGGCAAGGATAGGGAGCTCGAGCGTGGCCCTGTGCCTTGGCCTTGGCTGCGGTGTGGCCGCGTGCCTTGGGCTTGGACTTGGCCGCGGGCGAGCATTTGTGCAAAATGTGAGGAGACGGTCCTCTCCGTTGCTTCGCATTCTTGGACCAAAAACTGAGATCCACGCCTACCTTCCACTTCTTTCTCCAGTTTTGCCTGAATCGGACAAGTTGGCCCACCCGTTTGGGAACCCGTTCTCTGGCGGTAAAATGGCCGTTAAACGAGTTTTGGAGCTCGGAATTGGATTCTGTTTTCTCCCACCACCGACTCCCACCAAACCCAACCATGCCAGCCAAAAATCCCACGCCGCCCCTGAAAGACGAAATTTGGCCGCAATCCGTGTGCTATAGCTCACGGATTTTGGCCTTTTCGGGCGGAAAAATGGGCGCAGGGCCTCCCGCATTTTTTTTGCCATTTCTTCGAGAGGAAAACAGTACTAGCACCGTGAGGAGGCCCCCGGCCCAGTTCTACCACAACCGGACCAATTCACGGGCACGTTTCGTCCCCTTTTCGCACCCCCGCACGTTCATTAAATCAGACGTAAAACGAGGTTCGGACCTCGGAATTGACTCCCGTCTTCTCCGACGTTCGACTATCGTACGTACCTAATGCATCACCGCAAAATGCCGCCCCGCCCCGGAAACGCGAAAGTTGGCCAAGATCCGTGAGCTACAGCACACGGCCTTGGCCGCGGGGTGGCTTCTTGCCTAGGCCTTGGCCGCGGGGTGGCTTCGTGCCTAGGCCTTGGCCTTGGCCACGGAGTGGCTGTGTGCCTTGGCCTTCGCCACGGGGTGGCTGGGTGCCGAAGACTTGGCCGCGGGGTGGCTTCGTACCGAGGCCTTGTCCGTGGGGTGGCTGGGTGCCATGGCCTTGGCCTTGGCCGCGGGGTGGCTGCGTGCCTTGGCTTTGGGCGCGGGCTGGCTGCGTGCCTTGCTCGAAATGCAGCACATGCTCGCGACCAAGGCACGTCGCACACTCTCGCGCACACACAACACAAACTTGGGCTGCGCTCCCGGGGCAAGGGTAGAGAGCTCGAGTGTGGCCCTGTGCCTTGGCCTTGGCCGCGGGTGAGCATTTGGTCAAAAAGTGAGCACACGGTCCTCGCCGTTGCTTCGTATTCTTGGACCAAAAACTGAGATCCACATCTACCTTCCACTTCTTTCTCCGGTTTTCCCTGAATCGGACGAGTTGGCCCACCCGTTCTCCGGCGGTAAAATGGCCGTTAAACGAGTTTAGGAGCTCGGAATTGGATTCCGTTTTCTCTCGCCACCGACTCCCACCAAACACGACCACGCCAGCCAAAATCCCACGCCGCCCCCGAAACACGAAATTTGGCCACAATACGTGTGCTATAGCTCACGGATTTTGGCCTTTTCTGGCGGAAAAATGGGCGCAGGGCCTCCCGCATTATTTTTGCCATTTCTTCGGGCGGAAAGTAGTACTTCCGCCGTGAGGAGGCCCCCGGCCCAGTTCTACCACAACCGGACCAATTCGCAGGCACGTTTCGTCCCCTTTTCGCACCCCCGCACGTTCAGTAAATCAGCCGTAAAACGAGGTTCAGACCTCAGAATCGACTCCTGTCTTCTCCGACGTTCGACTGTCGCACGTATCTAATGCATCACCCCAAAATCCCGCACAGCCCCGGAAATGTGAAAGTTGGCCAAGATCCGTCAGCTACAGCACACGGCCTTGCCCGCGGGGTGGCTGCGTGCCTAAGCCTTGGCCGCGGGGTGGCTGCGTGCCTAAGCCTTGGCCGCGGGGTGGCTGGGTGCCATGGCCTTGGCCTTGGCCGTGAGGTGGCTGCGTGCCTAGGACTTGGCCAAGGGGTGGCTGCGTGCCTTGCCTTCGCCGCGGGCTGGCTGCGTGCCTTTCTCGAAATGCAGCACATGCTCGTGACCAAGGCCCGTCGCACACTCTCGCGCACACACAACACACACTTGGGCCGCGCTCCCGGGGCAAGGATAGTGTGCTCGAGCGTGGCCCTGTGCCTTGGCCTTGGCCGCGGCGTGGCCGCGTGCCTTGGCCTTGGCCTTGGCCGCGGGTGAGCATTTGGCCAAAATGTGAGCACACGGTCCTCGCCGTTGCTTCGTATTCTTGGACCAAAAACTGAGATCCACACCTACCTTCCACTTCTTTCTCTGGTTTTGCCTGAATCCGACGAGTTGGCTCACCCGTTCTCTGGCGGTAAAATGGCCGTAAAATGAGTTTCGGAGCTCGGAATTGGATTCCGTTTTCTCCCGCCACCGACTCCCACCAAACCCGACCACGCCAGTCAAAAATCCCACGCCGCCCCCGAAACACGAAATTTGGCCGCAATCCGTGTGCTATATAGCTCACGGCTTTTGGCCTTTTCGGGGGGAAAAATGGGCGCAGGGCCTCCCGCATTATTTTCACCATTTCTTCAAGCGCAAAACAGTACTAGCACCGTGAGGAGGCCCCCGGCCCAGTTCTACCACAAGCGGACCAATTCGCGGGCACGTTTCGTCCCCTTTTCGCACCCCCGCACGTTCGGTAAATCGGCCGTAAAACGAGGTTCGGACCTCGGAATCGACTCCCGTCTTCTCCGACGTTCGACTGTCGCACGTATCTAATGCATCACCCCAAAATCCCGCACCACCCCGGAAACGCGAAAGTTGGCCAAGATCCGTGAGCTACAGCACACGGCCTTGGCCGCAGGGTGGCTGCGTGCCTAGGCCTTGGCAGCGGCGTGGCTGGGTGCCATGGCCTTGGCCTTGGCCACGGGGTGGCTGCGTGCCTTGGCCTTGGCCGCGGGGTGGCTGGGTGCCATGGCCTTGGCCTTGGCCGCGGGGTGGCTGCGTGCCTAGGCCTTGGCCGCGGGGTGGCTGGGTGCCAAGTCCTTGGCTTTGGCCGCGGGGTGGCTGGGTGCCATGGCCTTGGCCTTGGCCGCGGGGTGGCTGCGTGCCTAGGCCTTGTCTGCGGGGTGGCTGGGTGCCATGGCCTCGGCCTTGGCCGCAGGGTGGCTGCGTGCCTTGGCTTTGGCGGCGGGCTGGCTGCGTGCCTTGCTCGAAATGCAGCGCATGCTCGCGACCAAGCCACGTCGCACACTCTCGCGCACACACAATACGCACTTCGGCCGCGCTCCCGGGGCAAGGATAGGGAGCTCGAGCGTGGCCCTGTGCCTTGGCCTTGGCCGCGGGGTGGCCGTGTGCCTTGGCCTTGGCCGCGGGGTGGACGCGTGCCTTGGCCGCGGGCGAGCATTTGGCTAAAATGTGAGCACACGGTCCTCGGCGTTGCTTCGTATTCTTGGACAAAAAACTGAGATCCACACCTACCTTCCACTTCTTTCTCCGGTTTTGCCTGAATCGGACGAGTTGGCACACCCGTTTGGGAACCCGTTCTTTGGCGGTAAAATGCCCGTTTAACGAGTTTCGGAGCTCGGAATTGCATTCCGTTTTCTCCCGCCACCGACTCCCACCAAACGCGACCACACCAGCTAAAAATCCCACGCCGTCCCCAAAACACAAAATTTGGCGGCAATCCGTGTGCTATAGCTCACGGATTTTGGCCTTTTCTGTCGGAAAAATGGGCGCAGGGCCTCCCGCATTATTTTCGCCATTTCTTCGAGCGCAAAACAGTACTAGCACCGTGAGGAGGCCCCCGGCCCAGTCCTACCAGAAGCAGACCAATTCGCGGGCACGTTTCGTCCCCTTTTCGCACCCCCGCACGTTCGGTAAATCAGCCGTAAAACGAGGTTTGGACCTCGGAATCGACTCCGGTCTTCTCCGACGTTCGACTGTCGTACGTATCTAATGCATCATCCCAAAATCCCGCACCGCCCCGGAAATGCGAAAGTTGGCCAAGATCCATGAGCTACAGCACACGGCTTTGGCCGTGGGGTGGCTGCGTGCCTAGGCCTTGGCAGCGGCGTGCCTGGGTGCCATGGCCTTGGCCTTGGCCGCGGGGTGGCTGCGTGCCTAGGCCTTGGCCGCGGGGTGGCTGGGTCCCATGGCCTTGGCCTTGGCGGTGGGGTGGCTGCGTGCCTAGGCCTTGGCCGCGGGGTGGCTCGGTGCCATGGCCTTGCCTTTGGCCGTGGGGTGGCTGCGTGCCTTGCCTTGGCTGCGGGCTGGCTGCGTGCCTAGGCCATCGCCGCGGGCTGGCTGCGTGCCTCGGCCATGGCCGCGCGGTGGCTGCGTGCCTAGGCCTTGGCCGCGGGGTGGCTGGGTGCCATGGCCTTGGCTTTGGCCGCGGGGAGGCTGCGTGCCTTGGCTTTGGGAGCGGGGTGGCTGGGTGCCATGGCCTTGCCCTTGGCCGCGGGGTGGCTGCGTGCCTAGGCCTTGGCCGCGGGGTGGCTGGGTGCCATGGCCTTGCCCTTGGCCGCGGGGTGGCTGCGTGCCTTGGCTTGGCCGCGGGCTGGCTGCGTGCCTAGGCCATGGCCTCGGGGTGGCTGCGTGCCTAGGCCTTGGCCGCGGGGTGGCTGGGTGCCATGGCCTTGCCCTTGGCCGCGGGGTGGCTGCGTGCCTAGGCCTTGGCTGCGTGGTGGCTGCGTGCCTAGGCCTTGGCCGTGGGGTGGCTGGGTGCCATGGCCTTGCCCTTGGCCGCGGGGTGGCTGCGTGCCTAGGCCTTGGCCGTGGGGTGGCTGGGTGCCAAGGCCTTGGCTTTGGCCGCGTGGTGGCTGCATGCCTAGGCCTTGGCCGCGGGGTGGCTGGGTGCCATGGCCTTGCCCTTGGCCGTGGGGTGGCTGCGTGCCTAGGCCTTGGCCGCGGGGTGGCTGGGTGCCATGGCCTTGCCCTTGGCCGCGGGGTGGCTGCGTGCCTTGGCTTGGCCGCGGGCTGGCTGCGTGCCTAGGCCATGGCCTCGGGGTGGCTGCGTGCCTAGGCCATGGCCGCGGGGTGCCTGCGTGCCTATGCCATGGCCTCGGGGTGGCTGTGTGCCTAAGCCTTAGCCGCGTGGTGGCTGCGTGCCTAGGCCTTGGCCGCGGGGTGGCTGGGTGCCATGGCCTTGGCTTTGGCCGCGGGGACGCTGCCTGCCTTGGCTTTGGCCGCGGGGTGGCTGCGTGCCTTGCTCGAAATGCAGCACATGCTCGCGACCAAGGCACGTCGCACACTCTCGCACACACACAACACACACTTGGACCGCGCTCCCGGGGCAAGGATAGGGAGCTCGAGCGTGGCCCTGTGCCTTGGCCTTGGCCGCGGGGTGGCCGCGTGCCTTGGCCTTGGCCTTGGCCGCGGGCGAGCATTTGGCCAAAATGTGAGAACACGGTCCTCGCCGTTGCTTCGCATTCTTGGACCAAATACTGAGATCCACACCTACCTTCCACTTCTTTCTCCGGTTTTGCCCGAATCCGACGACTTGGCCCACCAATTTTGGAACCCGTTTTCTGGCGGTAAAATGGCCATAATACGAGTTTCGGAGCTCGGAATTGCATACGGTTTTCTCCCGCCACCGACTCCCACCAAACCCGACCACGCCTGCCAAAAATTCCACGCCGCCCCCGAAACACGAAATTTGGCCGCAATTCGTGTGCTATAGCTCACGGATTTTGGCATTTTCCGGCGGAAAAATGGGCGCAGGGCCTCCCGCATTATTTTCGCCATTTCTTCGAGCCTAAAACAGTAATAGGACCGTGAGGAGGCCCCCGGCCCAGTTCTACCACAACCGGACCAATTCGCGGGCACGTTTCATCCCCTTTTCGCACCCCTGCACGCTCGGTAAATCGGCCGTAAAACGAGGTTCGGACCTCGGAATCGACTCCCGTCTTCTCTGACATTCGACTGTCGCACGTATCTAATGCATCACCCCAAAATCCCGCACGGCCCCAGAAACGCGAAAGTTGGCCAAGATCCATGAGCTACAGCACACGGCCTTGGCCGCGGAGTGGCTGCTTGCCTAGGCCTTGGCAGCGGCGTGGCTGCTTGCCTAGGCTTTGGCAGCGGCGTGGCTGCTTGCCTAGGCCTTGGCAGCGGCGTAGCTGCGTGCCATGGCCTTGGCCTTGGCCACGGGGTGGCTGTGTGCCTTGGCCTTGGCCGCGGGGTGGCTGGGTGCTATGGCCGCGGGGTGGCTGGGTGCCACGGCCTTGGCCTTGGTCAAGGGGTGGCTTCGTGCCTTGGCCTTGGCCGCGGGTTGGCTGCGTGCCTTGCTCGAAATGTAGCACATGCTCGCGACAAAGGCTCGTCGCACACTCTCGCGAGCACACAACACACTCTTGGGCCGCGGTCCCGGGGCAAGGATAGGGAGCTCGAGCGTGGCCCTGTGCCTTGGCCTTGGCCGCGGGGTGGCCGCGTGTCTTCGTCTTGGCGTTGGCCGCGGGCGAGCATTTGGCCAATATGTGAGTACACGGTCCTCGCGGTTGCTTCGTATTCTTGGACCAAAAACTGAGATCCACACCTACCTTCCACTTCTTTCTCCGGTTATTCCTGAATCCGACAAGTTGGCCCACCCGTTTGGGCTCCCGTTCTCTGGCGGTAAAATGGCCGTAAAACGAGTTTGGGAGCTCGGAATTGGATTCCGTTTCCTCCCGCCACCGACTCCCACCAAACCCGACCACGCCCGCCAAAAATCCCATGCCGCCCCCGAACTGCAAAATTTGGCCGCAATCCGTGTGCTATAGCTCACGGATTTTGGCCTTTTCGGGCGGAAAAATGGGCGCAGGGCCTCCCGAATTATTTTCGCCATTTCTTCGAGAGGAAAACAGTACTAGCACTGTGAGGAGGCCCCTGGCCCAGTTCTACCACAACCGGACCAATTCGCGGGCACGTTTCGTCCCCTTTTCGCACCCCCGCACGTTCGGTAAATCAGACATAAAACGAGGTTCGGACCTCGGAATCGACTCCCGTCTTCTCCGACGTTCGACTGTCGCACGTATCTAATGCATCACCCCAAAATCCCGTCCGGCCCCGGAAACGCGAAAGTTGGCCAAGATCCGTGAGCTACAGCACACGTCCTTGGCCGCAGGGTGGCTGCGTGCCAAGGCCTTGGCCGCGGGGTGGCTGGGTGCCATGGCCTTGGCCACGGGGTGGCTGCGTGCCTAGTCCTTGGCCGCGGGGTGGCTGCGTGCCATGGCCTTGGCCTTGGCCGCGGGGTGGCTGCGTGCCTAGGCCTTTGCCTTGGCCACGGGGTGGTTGCGTGCATTGGCCTTGGCCACGGGGTGGCTGCGTGCCTTGGCCTTGGCCACGGGGTGGCTGCGTGCCTAGGCCTTGGCCGCGGGGTGGCTGGGTGCCATGGTCTTGGCCTTGGCCGCGGGCTGGCTGCTTCCCTAGGCCTTGGCCGCGGGCTGGCTGCGTGCCTTGGCCTTGGCCGCGGGGTGGCTGCGTGCCTTGGCCTTTCCCGCGGGGTGGCTGTGTGCCATGGCCTTGGCCGTGGCCGCGGGGTGGCTGCGTGCCTTGGCCTTGGCCGCGGGCTGGCTGCGTGCCTTGCTCGAAATGCAGCACATGCTCGCGACCAAGGCACGTCGCACACTCTCGCGCGCACACAACAGAAACTTGGGCCGCGCTCCCGGGGCAAGGATAGGGAGCTCGAGCGTGGCCCTGTGCCTTGGCCTTGGCCGCGCGGTGGCTGTGTGCCTTGGCCGCGGGCGAGCATTTGGCCAAAATGTGAGCACACGGTCCTCGCCGTTGCTTCGTATTCTTGGGCCAAAAACTGAGATCCGCACCTACCTTCCACTTCTTTCTCCGGTTTTGCCTGAATCGGACGAGTTGGCGCTCCCGATTGGGCACCCGTTCTCTGGCGGTAAAATGGCCATAAAACAAGTTTCGGACCTCGGAATTGGATTCCCTTTTCTCCTGCCACCGACTCCCACCAAACCCGACCACGACAGCTAAAACTCGAACGCCGCCCCCGAAACGCGAAATTTTTTTCGCAATCCGTGTGCTATAGCTCACGGATTTTGGCCTTTTCTGGCGGAAAAATGGGCGCAGGGCGTCTCGTAGGAGCTTGCGGGGTTTTCCCGAACCTTAATTTTGTGTTTCTCTTATGTTTTCACACATTTTTTGTAGCACGAATTTTTTGACCCACCAGCAGTAGACACCACCAGTCGTTGAGCTGACTCTCACCCCCCCAAAAAAAAAGTATATTGAATTACGGTGTGATTTTTTCCAAGATGGTTGAAAAAAATGTGAAATACTATTAAATAGAAAGAGAAAAATATTTCGTAGCACGAAAAGAGGTGTTTTTGGCCTCACGTGGCATGCTGGGAGTGGGGGGCAAAACGGGTGCTCACGGCCAAGGCACGGGGCCACGCTCAAGCTCCCTATCCTTGCCTCGGGAGCGCGCGTTGGCTGCACCATACCTGGGCATTGGCCGCGGCACGAAAGTTGGACCAGATCCGCGAGCTACAGCACACGGTCTTTGGCCATTTTGGCCCGAAAAATGGGGCCCGGAGCTTCCGCGCTGTTTCCCCCACTTTTGAGTCCCGTAAGATAACTTCGGTCGAAATACGTCACCTCCTAAAATTTCGGCCCAAACAAAGTCGGACAGACGCTTGGGCCACGCCCGCTATATGCATTGGCCGTTGATGCCGCGCGCATGCGGGCTGCGTGCCTTGGCCTTGGCCGCGGGGTGGCTGCGTGCCTTGGCTTTGGCCGCGGGCTGGCTGCATGCCTTGCTCGAAATGCAGCACATGCTCGCGACCAAGGCACGTCGCACACTCTCGCACACACACAACACACACTTGGACCGCGCTCCCGGGGCTAGGATAGGGAGCTCGAGCGTGGCCCTGTGCCTTGGCCTTGGCCGCGGGGTGGCCGCGTGCCTTGGCCTTGGCCTTGGCCGCGGGCGAGCATTTGGCCAAAATGTGAGCACACGGTCCTCGCCGTTGCTTCGCATTCTTGGACCAAATACTGAGATCCACACCTACCTTCCACTTCTTTCTCCGGTTTTGCCCAAATCCGATGACTATAGCACACGGATTGCGGCCAAATTTCCCTTTCGGGGGCGGCGTGGGATTTTTGGCGGGCGTGGTCAACTTTGGTGGGAGTCGGTGGCGGGAGAAAACGGAATCCAATTCCGAGCACCCAAACTCGTTTTACGGCCATTTTACCGGCAGAGAACGGGTGCCCAAACGGGTGGGCCAACTCGTCGGATTCAGGCAAAACCAGAGAAAGAAGTGGAAGGTAGGTGTGGATCTCAGTTTTTGGTCCAAGAATACGAAGCAACGGCGAGGACCGTGTGCTCACATTTTGGCCAAATGCTCGCCCGAGGCCAAGGCCAAGGCCAAGGCACGCGGCCACCCTCGGCCAAGGCCAAGGCACAGGGCCATGCTCGAGCTCCCTATCCTTGCCCCGGGAGCGCAGCCCAAGTGTGTGTTGTGTGTGCACGAGAGTGTGCGACGTGCCTTGGTCGCGAGCATGTGCTGCATTTCGAGCAAGGCACTTAGCCAGCCAGCGGCCAAGGCCAAGGCTCGCAGCCACCCCGCGGCCAAGGCCAAGGCCATGGCACCCAGCCACCCCGCGGCCAAGGCCAAGGCATGCAGCCACCCCGTGGCCAAAGCCAAGGCACGCAGCCACCCTGTGGCCAAGGCCAAGGCCATGGCACCCAGCCAAGCCGCTGCCAAGGCCTAGGCACGCAGCCACCCCGCGGCGAAGACCTTGTGTTGTAGCTCACGGATCTTGGCCAACTTTCGCGTTTCCAGGGCGGTGCAGGATTTTGGGGTGATGCATTAGATACGTGCGGCAGTCGAACGTCGGAGAAGACGGGAGTCAATTCCGAGGTCCGAACCTCATTTTACGGCCGATTTACAGAACGTGCGGGAGTGCGAAAAGGGGACGAAACAGGCCCGCGAATTGGTCCGGTTGTGGTAGAACTGGGTCGGGGGCCTTCTCACGGTGCTATTACTGTTTTGCGATCGAAGAAATGGTGAAAATAATGCGGGAGGCCCTGAGCCCATTTTTCCGCCCGAAAAGGCCAAAATCCGTGAGCTATAGCACACGGATTGCGGCCAAATTTCGTGTTTCAGGGGCGGCGTGGGATTTTTGGCTGGTGTGGTCGGGTTTGGTGGAAGTCGGTGGCGGGAGAAAATGGAATCCAATTCCGAGCTCCGAAACTCGTTTAGTGGCCATTTTACCGCCAGAGAACGGGTTCCCAAACGGGTGGGCCAACTCATCCGATTCAGGCAAAACCGGAGAAAGAAGTGGAATGTAGGTGTGGATCTCAGTTTTTGGTCCAAGAATACGAAGCAACGGCGAGGACCGTGTGCTCACATTTTCGCCAAATGCTCGCCCGCGGCCACCGCCAAGGCACAGGGCCACGCTCGAGCTCCCTATCATTGCCCCGGGAGCGCGGCCCAAGTTTGTGTTGTGTGTGCGCGAGAGTGTGCGACGTGCCTTGGTCGCGAGCATGTGCTGCATTTCAAGCAAGGCACGCAGCCCGCCCGCGGCCAAAGCCAAGGCCATGGCACCCAGCCACCCCGCGGCCAAGGCCTAGGCACGCTGCAACCCCGCTGCCACGGCCGTGTGCTGTAGCTCACGGATCTTGGCCAACTTTCTCGTTTCCGGGGCGGGGCGGGATTTTGGGGTGATGCATTAGATACTTGCGACAGTCGAACGTCGGAGAAGACGGGAGTCGATTCCGAGGTCCGAACCTCGTTTTACGGCCGATTTACCGAACGTGCGGGGGTGCGAAAAGGGGACGAAACGTTCCCGCGAATTGGTCTAGTTGTGGTAGAACTGGGCCGGGGGCCTCCTCACGGTGCTAGTACTGTTTTCCTCTCGAACAAATGGCAAAAATAATGCGGGAGGCCCTGCGCCCATTTTTCCGCCCGAAAAGGCCAAAATCCGTGAGCTATAGCACACGGATTGCGGCCAAATTTCGCGTTTCGGGGTCGGCGTGGGATTTTTTGCTGGCGTGGTCGGGTTTGGTGGGAGTCGGTGGCAGGAGAAAAGGGAATCCAATTCCGAGCTCCGAAACTCGTTTTACGGCCATTTTACCGCCACAGAACGGGTGCCCAAACGGGTAGGCCAGATATTCCGATTCAGGCAAAACCGGAGAAAGAAGTGGAAGGTAGGTGTGGATCTCAGTTTTTGGTCCAAGAATACGAAGCAACGGCGAGGACCATGTGCTCACATTTTGGCCAAATGCTCGCCCGTGGGGAAGGCCAAGGCCAAGGCACGCGGCCACCCCGCGGCCAAGGCCAAGGCACAGGGCCACGCTCGAGCTCCCTGTCCTTGCCCCGGGAGCGCGGCCCAAGTTTGTGTTGTGTGTGCGCGAGAGTGTGCGATGTGCCTTTGTAGCGAGCATGTGCTGCATTTCGAGCAAGGCACGCAGCCAGCCCGCAGCCAAGGCCAAGGCACGCAGCCACCCCGCGGCCAAGGCCAAGGCCATGGCACACAGCCACCCCGCGGCCAAGGCCTAGGCACGTAGCCAGCCCGCGGCCAAGGCCAAGACCATGGCACCCAGCCACCCCGCAGCCAAGGCCTAGGCACGCAGCCACCCCGTGGCCAAGGCCAAGGCACACAGCCACCCCGTGGCCAAGGCCATGGCACCCTGCCACCCCGCAGCCAAGGCCTTGGCACGCTGCAACCCCGCTGCCACGGCCGTGTGCTGTAGCTCACGGATCTTGGCCAACTTTCGCGTTTCCGGGGCGGGGCGGGATTTTGGGGTGATGCATTAGATACTTGCGACAGTCGAACGTCGGAGAAGACGGGAGTCGATTCCGAGGTCCGAACCTCGTTTTACGGCCGATTTACCGAACGTGCGGGGGTGCGAAAAGGGGACGAAACGTGCCCGCGAATTGGTCTGGTTGTGGTAGAACTGGGCCTGGGGCCGCCTCACGGTGCTAGTACTGTTTTCCTCTCGAAGAAATGGCGAAAATAATGCGGGAGGCCCTGCGCCCATTTTTCCGCACGAAAAGGCCAAAATCCGTGAGCTATAGCACACGGATTGCGGCCAAATTTCGCATTTCGGGGCCGGCGTGGGATTTTTGGCGGGCGTGGTCGGGTTTGGTGGGGGTCAGTGGGGGGAGGAAACGGAATCCAATTCCGAGCTCCCAAACTCGTTTTACGGCCATTTTACCGCCAGAGAACGGGTGCCCAAACGGGTGGGCCAACTTGTCTGATTCAGGTAAAATCGGAGAAAGAAGTGGAAGGAAGGTGTGGATCTCAGTTTTTGGTCCAAGAATACGAAGCAACCGCGAGGACCGTGTCCTCACATTTTGGCCAAATGCTCGCCCGCGGCCAAGGCCAAGGCCAAGGCACGCGGCCACCCCGCGGCCAAGGCCAAGGCACAGGGCCACGCTCGAGCTCCCTATCCTTGCCCCGGGAGCGCGGCCCAAATGTGTGTTGTGTGCGTGCGAGAGTCTGCGACGTGCCTTTGTCGCGAGCATGTGCTGCATTTCGAGCAAGGCACGCAGCCAGCCCGCGGCCAAGGCCAAGGCACGAAGCCACCCCTTGGCCAAGGCCAAGGCCATGGCATCCAGCCACCCCGCGGCCATGGCACCCAGCCACCCCGAGACCAAGGCCAAGGCACGCAGCCACCCCGTGGCCAAGGCCAAGGCCATGGCACGCAGCCACGCCGCTGCCAAGGCCTAGGCAAGCAGCCACCCCGCGGCCAAGGCCGTGTGCTGTAGCTCATGGATCTTGGCCAACTTTCGTGTTTCCGGGGCGGTGCGGGATTTTCGAGTGATGCATTAGATACGTGCGACAGTCGAATGTCAGAGAAGACGGGAGTCGATTCCGATGTCCAAGCCTCGTTTTACGGCCGATTTACCGAGCGTGCAGGGGTGCGAAAAGGGGACGAAACGTGCCCGCGAATTGGTCCGGTTGTGGTAGAACTGGGCCGGGGGCCTCCTCACGGTCCTAGTACTGTTTTACGCTCGAAGAAATGGCGAAAATAATGCGGGAGGCCCTGCACCCATTTTTCCGCCCGAAAAGGCCAAAATCCGTGAGCTATAGCGCACGGATTGCGGCCAAATTTCGTGTTTTGGGGGCGGGGTGGGATTTTTGGCTGGTGTGGTCGGGTTTGGTGGGAGTCGGTGGCGGGAGAAAACGGTATCCAATTCCGAGCTCCGAAACGCGTTTTACGGCCATTTTACCGCCATAGAACGGGTTCCAAAACGGGTGGGCCAACTCGTCCGATTCAGGCAAAACCGAAGAAAGAAGTGGAAGGTCGGTTTGGATCTCAGTATTTGGTCCAAGAATGCGAAGCAACGGCGAGGACCGTGTCCTCACATTTTGGCCAAATGCTCGGCCGCGGCCAAGGGCAAGGCCAAGGCACGCGGCCACCCCGCAGCCAAGGCCAAGGCACAGGGCCACGCTCGAGCTCCCTATCCTTGCCCCGGGAGCGCGGCCCAAGTTTGTGTTGTGTGTACGCGAGAATGTGCGACGTTCCTTGGTCGCGAGCATGTGCTGCATTTCGAGCAAGGCACGCAGCCAGCCCGCGGCCAAGGCCAAGGCCATGGCAGCCAGCCACCCCGCGGACAAGGCCTAGGCACGAAGCCACCCCGCGGCCAAGGCTAAGGCCATGGCACCCAGCCACCCCGCGGCCAAGGCCTCGGCACGCAGCCACCCCGTGGCGAATGCCAAGGCACGCAGCCACCCCGTGGCCAACGCCAAGGCCATGGCACCCAGCCACCCCGCGGCCAAGGCCTAGGGACGAAGCCACCCCGCAGCCAAGGCTCTGTGCTGTAGCTCACGGATCTTGGCCAACTTTCGCGTTTCCGGGGCAGGGCGGGATTTTGGGGTGATGCATTAGATACGTGCAACAGTCGAACGTCGGAGAAGACGGGAGTCAATTCCGAGGTCCGAACCTCGTTTTACGTCTGATTTATCGAACGTGCGGGGGTGCGAAAAGGGGACGAACCATGCCCGCGAATTGGTCCGGTTGTGGTAGAACTGGGCCGGGGACCTCCTCACGGTGCTAGTACTGTTTTCCTCTAGAAGAAATGGCGAAAATAATGCAGGAGGCCCTGTGCCCATTTTTCCGCCCGTAAAGGCCAAAATCGGTGAGCTATAGGACACGGATTGCGGCCTAATTTCGTTTTTGGTGGGAGTCGGTGGCGGGAGAAAACGGAATCCAATTCCGAGCTCCCAAACTTGTTTTACGGCCATTTTACCGCCAGAGAACGGGTGCCCAAACGGGTGGGCCAACTCGTACGATTCAGGCAAAACCGGAGAAAGAGGTGGAAGGTAGGTGTGGATCTCAATTTTTGGTCCAAGATTACGAAGCAACGGCGAGGACCGTGTGCTCACATTTTGGCCAAATGCTCGCCCGCGGCCAAGGCCAAGGCACAGGGCAAGCCTCGAGCTCCCTATCCTTGCCCCGGGAGCGCGGCCCAAGTTTGTGTTGTGTGTGCGCGAGATTGTGCGACGTACCTTGGTCGCAAGCATGTGCTGCATTTCGAGCAAGGCACGCAGCCAGCCCGCGGCCAAGGCCAAGGCACGCAGCCACCCCGAGGCCAAGGCCAAGGCCAAGGCCATGGCACCCAGCCACCCCGCGGCCAAGGCCTAGGCACGCAGCCACCCCGCGGCCAAGGCCAAGGCCATGGCACCCAGCCACCCCGCGGCCAAGGCCTAGGCACGCAGCCACCCCGCGGCCAAGGCCAAGGCCATGGCACCCAGCCACCCCGCGGCCAAGGCCAAGGCACGCAGCCACCCCGTGGACAAGGCCAAGGACATGGCACCCAGCCACGCTGCTGCCAAGGCCTAGGCACGCAGCCACCCCGCGGCCAAGGCCGTGTGCTGTAGCTCACGGATCTTGGCCAACTTTCGCGTTTCCGGGGCGGTGCGGGATTTTGGGGTGATGCATTAGATACGTGCGTCAGTCGAGCGTTGGAAAAAAGGGGAGTCGATTTCGAGGTCCGAACCTCGCTTTACGGCTGATTTACCGAGGGTGCGGGGGTGCGAAAAGGGGACGAAACGTGCCCTCGAATTGGTCCGAATGTGGTAGAACTGGGCCGGGGGCCTCCTCACGGCGCAAGTACTGCTTTCCGCTCGAATAAATGGCAAAAATAATGCGGGAGGCCCTGCGCCCATTTTTCCGCCAGAAAAGGCTAAAATCCGTGAGCTATAGCACATGGATTGGGGCCAAATTTCGCGTTTCGGGGGCGGCGTGGGATTTTGGGGTGATGCATTAGATACGTGCGACCGTCGAGAGTTGGAAATGAGGGGAGTCGACTTCGAGGTCCGAACCCCGTTTTACGGCCGATTTACCGAGGGTGCGGGGGTGCGAAAAGGGGACGAAACATGGCCGCGAATTGGTCCGATTGTGGTAGAACTGGGCTGGGGGCCTCCTCACGGTGAAAGTACTGCTTTCCGCTCGAAGAAATGGCAAAAATAATGCGGGTGGCCCTGGGCCCATTTTTCCGCCAGAAAAGGCCAAAATCCGTGAGCTATAGCACATGGATTGAGTCCAAATTTCGCGTTTCGGGGACGGCTTGGGATTTTTGGCTGGCGTCGTCGGGTTTGGTGGGAGTCGGTGCCGGGAGAAAACGGAATCCAATTCCGAGCTCCGAAACTCGTTTTCTCCCGGCACCGACTCCCACCAAACCCGAGGACGCCTGCCCAAAATCCCACGTCGCCCCAGAAACGAGAAATTTTGCCACAATCCGTGTGCTATAGCTCACGGATTTTGGCCTTTTCTGGCAGAAAAATGGGCGCAGGGCCTCCGGCATTATTTTTGCCATCTCTTCGAGCGGAAAGCATTACTTGTGCAGTGAGGAGGCCCCCGGCACAGTTCTACCACAATCAAACCAATTCGAGGGCACGTTTCGTCCCCTTTTCGCAACCCCGCACCCTCGGTAAATCGGCCGTAAAACGAGGTTCGGACCTCGAAATCGACTCCCCCGTTTTCCGACGTTCGACTGTCGCACGTATCTAATACATCACCACAAAATCCCGCACCGTCCCGGAAACGTGAAAGTTGGCCAAGATCCGTGAGCGACAGCACACGGCCTTGGCCTTGGCCGCGGGGTGGCTGGGTGCCATGGCCTTGGCCTTGGCCACCGGGTGGCTGTGTGCCAAGGCCTTGGCCGCGGGGTGGCTGCGTGCCTTTCTCGAAATGCAGCATATGCTAGCGACCAAGGCAGGTCTCACACTCTCACGCACACACAACACACACTCGGGCTGCGATCCCGAGGCAAGGATAGGGAGCTCGAGCGTGGCCCTGTTCCATAGTCTTGGCCGCGGGCTAGTATTTGGCCAAAATATGAGCACACGGTCCTCGCCGTTTCTTCGTATTCTTGGACCAAAAACTGAGATCCACACCTACCTTCCACTTATTTCTCAGGTTTTGCCTGAATCGGACGAGTACGCCCACCCGTTTGGGCACCCGTTCGCTGCCGGTAAGATGGCCGTAAAACGGGTTTCGGAGCTCGGAATTGGATTCCGGTTTCTCCCGCCACCGACTCCCACCAAACCCGACCACGCCAGCCCAAAACCCCACGCCGCCCCCAAAACGCGAAATTTGGCCACAATCCGTGTGCTATAGCTCACGGATTTTGGCCTTTTCCGGCGGAAAAATGTGCGCAGGGCCTCCCGCATTATTTTTGCCATTTCTTCGAGTGGAAAACAGTACTTGCGCCGTGAGGACGACCCCGGCCCAGTTCTACCACAATCGGACCAATTCGCGGGCATGTTTCGTCCCCTTTTCGCACCCCCGCACCCTCGGTAAATCGGCCATAAAACGAGGATCGGACCTCGAAATCGACTCCCCTCTTTTCCGATGTTCGACTGTCGCACGTATCTAATGCATCACCCCAAAATCCCACACCGCCCCGGAAACGCGAAAGTTGGCCAAGATCCGTGAGCTACAGCACACGGCCTTGGCCTTGGACAAAGAAGTGGAAGGTAGGTGTGGATCTCAGTTTTTGGTCCAAGAATATGAAGCAACAGCGAGGACTGTGTGCTCACATTTTGGCCAAATGCTCCCCCGCGGCCAAGGCTATGGCACAGGGCTACGCTCGAGCTCCCTATCCTTGCCTCGGGATCGCAGCCCGAGTGTGTGTTGTGTGTGCATGAGAGTGTGCGACGTGCCTTGGTCGCGAGCATGTGCTGCATCTCGAGCAAGGCAAAGAGCCAGGCCGCGGCCAAGGCACGCAGCCACCCCGTGGCCAAGGCCAAGACACGCGTCCACCCCGCGGCCAAGGCCAAGGCACCCAAGGCCAAGGCCGTGGAACCCAGCCAGCCCGCGGCCAAGGCCAAGGCCATGGAACCCAGCCAGCCCGCGGCCAAGGCCTAGGCACACAGCCAGCCCGCGGCCAAGGCCTAGGCACACAGCCAGCCTGCGGCCAAGGCCATGGAACCCAGCCAGCCCGCAGCCAAGGCCAAGGCACACAGCCACCCCGCGGCCAAGGCCATGGCACCCAGCCACCCCACGGCCAAGGCAAGGCCATGTGCTGTGGCTCGCGGATCTTGGCCAACTTTCGGGTTTCTGGGGTGGTGCGGGATTTTCGGGTGATGCATTAGATACATGCGACAGTCGAACGTCGGAAAAGACGGGAGTTGATTCCGAGGTCCGAACCTTGTTTTACGGCCGATTTACCGAACATGTAGGGTGCGAAAAGGGGACGAAACGTGCCCGCGAATTCGTCCGATTGTGGTAGAACTGGGCCGGGGGCCTCCTCACGGCGCAAGTACTGTTCTCCGCTCGAAGAAATGGCGAAAATAATGCGGGAGGGCCTGCGCACATTTTTCCGCCGGAAAAGGCCAAAATCCGTGAGCTAGCACACGGATTGTGGCCAAATTTCGCGTTTCGGGGGCGGCGTGGGATTTTGGGCTGGCGTGGTCGGGTTTGGTGGGAGTCGGTGGCGGGAGAAACCGGAATCCAATTCCGAGCTCCGAAACTCGTTTTACGGCCATTTTACCGGCAACGAACTGCTGGGCCAACTCGTCCGATTCAGGCAAAACCGGAGAAAGAAGTAGAGGGTGGGTGTGGATCTCAATTTTTGGTCCAAGAATACGAAGAAACGGCGAGGACCGTGTGCTCATATTTTGGCCAAATACTAGCCCGCGGCCAAGACTATGGAACAGGGCCACGCTCGAGCTCCCTATCCTTGCCTCGGGATCATGGCCCGAGTGTGTGTTGTGTGTGTGTTAGAGTGTGCGACGTGCCTTGGTCACGAGCATGTGCTGCATTTCGAGGAAGGCACGGAGCCAGCCTGCGGCCAAGGCACGGAGCCAGCCTGCGGCCAAGGAACGCAGCCACCCCGTGGCCAAGGCCAAGGCACGTGTCCACCCCGCGGCCAAGGCCAAGGCACCCAAATCCAAGGCCATGCACGCAGCCAGCCCGCGGCCAAGGCCAAGGTACGCAGCCACCCCGCGGCCAAGGCCAAGGCACGTAGCCACCCCGTGGGCGGCCTAGGCATGCAGCCACCCCAAGGCCAAGGCCTAGGCATGCAGCCACCCCGCGGCCAAGGCCAAGGCCGTGTGCTGTAGCTCACGGATCTTGGCCACTTTTCGCGTTTCCGGGGCGGTGCGGGATTTTGTGATGACGCATTAGATACGTGCGACAGTAGAACGTCGGAAAAGACGGGAGTCAATTCCGAGGTCCGAAGTTCGTTTTACGGCCGATTTAGCGAACGTGCAACGATGCGAAAAGGGGACGAAACGTGCCCGCGAATTGGTCCGATTGTGGTAGAACTGGGCCGGGGGCCTCCTTACGGCGCAAGTACTGTTTTCCACTCAAAGAAATGGCAAAAATAATGCGGGATGCCCTGCACCCATTTTTCCACCGGAAATGGCCAAAATCCGTGAGCTATAGCACACGGATTGTGGCCAAATTTTGCGTTTCGGGGGCGGCATGGGTTTTTTTGCTGGCGTGTTCGGGTTTGGTGGGAGTCAGTGGCGGGAGAAAACGGAATCCAATTCCCAGCTCCGAAACTCGTTTTACGGCCATTTTACCAGCAGCGAACAGGTGGGCAACTCGTCCGATTCAAGCAAAACCGGAGAAAGAAGTGGAAGGTAGGTGTGGTTCTCAGTTTTTGGTCCAAGAATACGAAGCAGCGGCGAGGACCATGTGCTCACATTTTGGCCAAATGCTCGCCTGCGGCCAAGGCTATGGCACAGGGCCACGCTCGAGCTCCCTATCCTTGCCTCGGGATCGCAGCCCGAGAGTGTGTTGTGTGTACGTGAGAGTGTGCGACGTGCCTTGGTCGCGAGCATGTGCTGCATTTCGAGAAAGGCACAGAGCCAGCCCGTGGCCAAGGCACGCGGCCACCCTGTGGCCAAGGCCAAGGCACGCGGCCACCCTGTGGCCAAGGCCAAGGCACCCGTCCACCCCGTGGCCAAGGCCAAGGCACGCAGCCACCCCGCGGCGAAGGCCAAGGCCGTGTGCTGTAGCTCACGGATCTTGGCGAACTTTCGCGTTTCAGGGGCGCTGCGGGATTTTGGGGTGCTGCATTAGATACGTACGATAGTCGAACGTCGGAAAAGAGGGGAGTCGATTTCGAGGTCCGAACCTCATTTTACGGCCGATTTGCCGAGGGTGCGGGGGTGCGAAAAGGGGACGAAACGTGCCCGCGAATTGGTCCAATTGTGGTAGAACTGGGCCGGGGGCCTCCTCACGGCGCAAGTACTGTTTTCCGGTCGAAGAAATGGCCAAAATAATGCGGGAGGCACTGCACCCATTTTTCCACCGGAAATGGCCAAAATCCGTGAGCTATAGCACACAGATTATGGCCAAATTTTGAGTTTCGGGGGCAGCGTAGGATTTTGGGCTAGCGTGGTCGGGTTTGGTGGGAGTCGGTGGCGGGAGAAAAGGGAATCCAATTCCGAGCTCCGAAATTCATTTTACGGCCATTTTACCAGCAGCGAATGGGTGCCCAAATGGGTGGGCCAACTCGTCCGATTCAGGCAAAACCGGAGAAAGAAGTGGAAGGTAGGTGTGGATCTCAGTTTTTGGTCCAAGAATACGAAGAAACGGCGAGGACCGTGTGCTTACATTTTGGCGAAATGCTCGTCCGCAGCCAAGGCCAAGCCACACAGCCACCCCGCGGCCGAGGCCAAGGCACAGGGCCACGCTCGAGCTCCCTATCCTTGCCTCGGGAGCGCGGCCCAAGTGTGTGTTGTGTGTGGGTGAGAGTGTGCGACGTGCCTTGGTCGCGAGCATGTGCCGCATTTCGAGCAAGGCACGGAGCCAGACGGCAGCCAAGGCACGCAGCCACCCCGTGGTCAAGGCCAAGGCACGCGTCCACCCTGCGGCCAAGTCCAAGGCAATGCACCCAGCCACCCCGCGGCCAAGGCCAAGGCCGTGCACTGTAGCTCATGGATCTTGGCCAACTTTCGCGTTTCCGGGGCGTTGCGGGATTTTCGGGTGATGCATTAGATACGTGCGACAGTCGAACGTCGGAAAAGAGGGGAATCCAATTCCGAGCTCCGAAACTCGTTTTACGGCCATTTTACCGGCAGCGAACGGGTGGGCCAACTTGTCCGATTCAGGCAAAACCGGAGAAAGAAGTGGAAGGTAGGTGTGCATCTCAGTTTTTGGTCCAAGAATACGAAGCAACGGCGAGGGGCATGTCCTCACATTTTGGCCAAATGCTTGCCCGCAGCCAACGCTATGGCACAGGGCCACGATCGAGCTCCCTATCCTTGCCTCGGGATCGCAGCCCGAGTGTGTGTTGTGTGTGCGTGAGAGTGTGCGACGTGTCTTGGTCGCGAGCATGTGCTGCATTTCGAGCAAGGGACGGAGCCAGCCCGCGGCCAAGGCACGCAGCCACCCCGAGGCCAAGGCCAAGGCCATGGCACCCAGCCACCCCGCGACCAAGGCCAAGGGCGTGTGCTATAGCGCACGGATCTTGGCCAACTTTCACGTTTCCGGGATGGTGCGGGATTTTGGGGTGATGCATTAGATACGGGCGACAGTCAAACGGCAGAAAAGAGGGGAGTCGATTACGAGGTCCAAACCTCATTTTACGGCCGATTTACCGAGGGTGCGGGGGTGCGAAAAGGGGACGAAACGTGCCCGCGAATTGGTCCGATTGTGGTAGAACTGGGCCAGGGGCCTCCTCACGGCGCAAGTACTATTTTCAGCTCAAAGAAATGGCGAAAATAATACGGGAGGCCCTGCACCCATTTTTCCGCCGGAAAAGGCCAAAATCCGTGAGCTATAGCACACGGATTGTGGCCAAATTTCGCGTTTCGGGGGCAGCGTGAGATTTTGGGCTGGCGTGGTCAGGTTTGGCGGGAGTCAGTGGCGGGAGAAAACGGAATCCAATTCCGAGCTCCGAAACTCGTTTTACGGCCATTTTAACGGCAGCGAACGGGTGCCCAAACGGGTGGGCCAACTCGTCCGATTCAGGCAAAACCGGAGAAAGAAGTGGAAAATAGGTGTGGATCTCAGTTTTTGGTCCAAGAATACGAAGAAACGACGACGACTGTGTGCTCACATTTTGGCCAAATGCTTGCCCGCGGCCAAGGCCAAGCCACGCAGCCACCCCGTGGCCAAGGCCAAGGCACGCGTCCACCCCGCGGCCAAGGTCAAGGCACCCAAGGCCAAGGCCATGAACCCAGCCAGCCCACGGCCAAGGCCTAGGCACGCAGCCAGCCCGCGGCCAAGGCCAAGGCCTAGGCACGCAGCCAGCCCGCGGCCAAGGCCAAGGCCTTGTGCTGTAGCTCACGGATCTTGGCCAACTTTCCCGTTTCCGGGGAGGTGCAGGATTTTGGGGTGATGCATTAGATACGTGCGACAGTCGAACATCGGAAAAGACGGGAGTCGATTTCGAGGACCGAACATCGTTTTACGGCCGGTTTACCGAGTGTACGGGGGTGCGAAAAGGGGACCAAACGTGCCCGCGAATTGGTCCGATTGTGGTAGAACTGGGCCGTGGGCCTCCTCATGGCGCAAGTAATGTTTTCCGCTTGAAGAAATGGCGAAAATAATGGGGGAGGTCCTGCGCCCATTTTTCCGCCAGAAAAGGCCAAAATCCGCGAGCTATAGCACATGGATTGTGGCCAAATTTCGCGTTTCGGGGACGGCGTGGGATTCTGGGCTGGCTTGCTCGGGTTTGGTGGGATTCGGTTGCGGGAGAAAACGGAATCTAATTCTGAGCTCTGAAACTCATTTTACGGCCATTTTGCTGGCAGCGAACGGGTGCCCAAACGGGTGGGCGAACTCGTCCGATTCAGGCAAAACCGGAGAAAGAAGTGGAAGGTAGGTGTGGATCTCAGCTTTTGGTCCAAGAATACGAAGAAACGGCGAGGACCATGTGCTCACATTTTTGCCAAATGCTCGCCCCCGGCCAAGGCCAAGCCACGCAGCCACCCCGCGGCCAAGGTCAACGCGCAGGGCCACGCTCGAGCTCCCTTTCCTTGCCTCGGGAGCGCGGCCCGAGTGTGTGTTGTGTGTGTGTGAGAGTGTGCGATGTGCCTTGGTTGCGTGCATGTTCTGCATTTCGAGCAAGGCACGGAGCCAGCCCGCGGCCAAGGCACGCAGCCACCCCGTGGCCAAGGCCAAGGCCATGGCAAGGCACCCAGCCACACCGCGGCCAAGGCCATGGCACCCAGCCACCCCGCGGCCAAGGCCAGGGCCGTGTGCTGTGGCTCGCGGATCTTGGCCAACTTTCGCATTTCCGGGGCGGTGCGGGATTTTGGGGAGATGCATTAGATACGTGCGACAGTCGAACGTCGGAAAAGAGGGGAGTCGATTTCGAGGTCCGAACCTCGTTTTACGGCCGATTTACCGAGGGTGCGGGGGTGCGAAAAGGGGACGAAACGTGCCCGCGAATTGTTCAGATTGTGGTAGAACTAGGCCGGAGGCTTCCTCACGGCGCAAGTACTGTTTTCCGCTCGAACAAATGGTGAAAATAATGCGGTAGGCCCAGCACCCATTTTTCCGCCGGAAAAGGCCAAAATCCGTGAGCTATATAGCACACGGATTGTGGCCAAATTTCGCGTTTCGGGGGCGGCGTGGGATTTTGGGCTGGTGTGGTCGGGTTTGGTGGGAGTCGTTGGCGGGAGAAAACGGAATCAAATTCTGATCTCCGAAACTCGTTTTACAGCCATTTTACCGGCAGCAAACGGGTGCCCAAACGGGTGGGCCAACTCGTCCGATTCAGGCAAAACCGGAGAAAGAAGTGGAAGGTAGGTGTGGATCTCAGTTTTTGGTCCAAGAATACGAAGAAACGGCGAGGACCGTGTGCTCACATTTTGGCCAAATGCTCACCCGCGGCCAAGGCCAAGCCACACAACCACCACGCGGCCAAGGCCAAGGCACAGGGCCACGCTCGAGCTCCCTATCCTTGCCTCGGGAGCACGGCCCGAGTTTGTGTTGTGTGTGCGTGAGAGTGTGCGACGTTCTTTGGTCGCGAGCATGTGCTACATTTCGAGCAAGGCACGGAGCCAGCCCGCGGCCAAGGCACGTAGCCACCCCGTGGCCAAGGCCAAGGCACGCGTCCACCCCGAGGCCAAGGCCAAGGCACCCAAGGCCAAGCCCATGGCACCCAGCCACCCCGCGGCCAAGGCCTAGGCACCCAGCCACCCCGCGGTTAAGGCCATGGCACCCAGCTACCCCGCGGCCAAGGCCAAGGCCGTGCGCTGTGGCTGGCGGATCTTGGCCCACTTTCACATTTCCGGGGCGGTGTGGGATTTTGCGGTGATGCATTAGATACGTGTGACAGTCGAACGTCGGAAAAGACGGGATTCGATTCCGAGGTCGGAACCAAATTTTACGGCCGATTTACCGAACGTGCGGGGGTGCAAAAAGTGGACGAAACGTGCCCGTGAATTGGTCCGATTGTGGTAGAACTGGGCCGGGGGCCTCCTCACGGCGCAAGTACTGTTTTCCGCTCGAAGAAATGGCGAAAATAATGCTGGAGGCCCTGCTCCCATTTTTCCGCCGGAAAAGGACAAAATCTGTGCGCTATAGCACACGGATTGTGGCCAAATTTTGTGTTTCGGGGACGGCGTTGGATTTTGGGCTGGCGTGGTCGGGTTTGGTGGGAGTCAGTGGCGGGAGAAAATGGAAGCCAATTCCGAGCTCCGAAACTCGTTTTACAGCCATTTTACCAGCAGCGAACCGGTGCCCAAACGGGTGGGCCAACTCGTCCGATTCAGGCAAAACCGGAGAAAGAAGTGGAAGGTAGGTGTGGATCTCAGTTTTTGGTCCAAGAATACGAAGCAACGGCGAGGACCGTGTGCTCACATTTTGGCCAAATGCTCGCCCGCGGCCAAGGCTATGGCACAGGGCCACGCTCGAGCTCCCTATCCTTGCCTCGGGATCGCAGCCCGACCGTGTGTTGTGTGTGCGTGAGAGTGTACGATGTGCCTTGGTCGCGAGCATGTGCTGCATTTCGAGCAAGGCATGGAGCCAGCCCGCGGCCAAGGCACGCAGCCACGCCGTGGCCAAGGCTAAGGCACGCGTCCAACCCGCGGCCAAGGCCATGGCAGCCAGCCAGCCCGCGGCCAAGGCCTAGGCACGCAGCCAGCCCGCGGCCAATGCCAAGGCACCCAGCCACCCCCAGGTCCTTGGCACCCATCCACCCCGCGGCCAAGGCGAAGGCCTTGTGCTGTGTCTCGCTGATCTTGGCCAACTTTCGCGTTTCCGGGGCGTGGCGGGATTTTCAGGTGATGCATTAGATACGTGCGACAGTCGAACGTCGGAAAAGACGGGAGTCGATTCCGAGGTCCGAACGTCGTTTTACGGCCGATTTACCGAACGTGCGGGGGTACGAAAAGGGGACGAAACGTGCCCGCGAATTGGTCCGATTGTGGTAGAACTGGGCCGGGGGCCTCCTCACAGTGCAAGTACTGTTTTCCGCTTGAAAAAAATGGCGAAAATAATGCTGGAGGCCCTGCTCCCATTTTTCCGCCGGAAAAGGCCAAAATCCGTGAGCTAAAGCACATGGATTGTGGCCAAATTTCGCGTTTCGGGGACGGCGTGGGATTTTGGGCTGGCGTGGTCGGGTTTGGTGGGAGTCAGTGGCGGGAGAAAACGGAATCCAATTCCGAGCTCCGAAACTCGTTTTACGGCCATTTTACCGGCAGCGAACGGGTGCCCAAACGGGTGGGCCAACTCGTCCGATTCAGGCAAAACCGGAGAAAGAAGTGGAAGGTAAGTGTGGATCTCAGTTTTGGACCAAGAATACGAAGAAACGGCGAGGACCGTGTGCTCACAAATATTTCCCAAATGCTCCACCGCCAAGGCCAGCCACCCGTGGCCAAGCCAAGGCACGCGCCAAAGCCAAGGCACATGGCCACGCTCGAGCTCCCTATCCTTGCCTCGGGAGCGCGGCCCGAGTGTGTGTTGTGTGTGCGTAAGAGTGTGCGACGTGCCTTCGTCGCGAGCATGTGCTGGATTTCGAGCAAGGCACGGAGCCAGCCCGCGGCCAAGGCACGCAGCCACCCCGTGGCCAAGGTCAAGGCACGCGTCCACCCCGCGGCGAAGGCCATGCACCCAGGCAGCCCGCGGCCAAGGCCTTGGCATGCAGCCAGCCCGCGGCCAAGGCCTTGGCATGCAGCCAGCCCGCGGCCAAGGCCAAGGCACCCAGCCACCCCACGGCTAAGCCCATGGCACCCAGCCACCCCGCGCCCAGGGCCAAGGCCTTGTGTTGTGGCTCCGGATCTTGGCCAACTTTCGCGTTTCTGTGGCGGTGCAGGATTTTTGGACAATGCATTAGATACGTGCGACAGTCGAACGTCGGAAAAGACGGGAGTCGATTCCGAGGTCCGAACCTCATTTTACGTGCCCAAATGGGTGGGCCAACTCGTCCGATTCAGGCAAAACCGGAGAAAGAAGTGGAAGGTAGGTGTGGATCTCAGTTTTTGGTCCAAGAATACAAGAAACGGCGAGGACCGTGTGCTCACATTTTGGCCAAATGCTCGCCCGCGGCCAAGGCCAAGCCACGCAGCCACCCCGCGGCCAAGGCCAAGGCCAAGGCACAGGGCCACGTTCGAGCTCCCTATCCTTGCCACGGGAGCGCTGCCCGAGTGTGTGTTGTGTGTGCATGAGAGTGTGCGACATGCCTTGGTCGCGAGCATGTGCTGCATTTCGAGCAAGGCACGGAGCCAGCCCGCGGACAAGGCACGCAGCCACCCCGTGGCCAAGGCCAAGGCACCGGTCCACCCCGCGGCCAAGGCAAAGGCACCCAAGGCCAAGGCACGCGGCCACCCCACGGCCAAGGCACGCAGCCACCCCAAGGCCAAGGCCTAGGCACGCAGCCACCCCGTGGCCATGGCCATGGCCAAGGCACGCAGCCACCCCAAGGCCAAGGCCTAGACACGCAGCCACCCCGCGGCCAAGGCCAAGGCCGTGTGCTGTAGCTCACGGATCTTGGCCAACTTTCGCGTTTCCAGGGTGGTGCGGGATTTTGGGGTGATGCATTAGATACGTGTGACAGTCGAACGTCGGAAAAGACGGGAGTCGATTCCGAGGTCCGAACCTTGTTTTACGGCCGATTTACCGAACGTGCAAGGGTGCGAAAAGGGGATGAAACGTGCCCACGAATTGGTCCGATTGTGGTAGAACTGGGCCGGGGGCCTCCTCACGGCACAAGTACTGTCTTCCGCTCGAAGAAATGGCGAAAATAATGCGGGAGGCCCTGCGCCTATTTTTCCGCCGGAAAAGGCCAGAATCCATGAGGTATAGCACACGGATTGTGGCCAAATTTTGCATTTCGGAGGCCGCGTGGGATTTTGGGATGGCGTGGTCGGGTTTGGTGGGTGTCGGTGGCGGAAGAAAACGGAATCCAATTCTAAGCTCCGAAACTCGTTTTACGGCCATTTTACCGGCAGCGAACGGGTGCCCAAACGGGTGGGTCAACTCGTCCGATTCAGGCAAACCCGACCATGGCCATGGCCACAGGGTGGCTGGGTGCCTTGGCCTTGGCCGCGGGCTGGCTGGGTGCCTAGGCCTTTGCCGCGGGCTTGCTACGTGCCTAGGCCTTGGGCACCCGTTCTCCGGTTTTGCCTGAATCGGACGAGTTGGCCCACCCGTTTGGGCACCCCCGGGCCAGTTCTACCACAATCGGACGAATTCGCGGGCACCTTTCATCCCCTTTTTGCACCCCCGCACGGTTGGTAAATTGGCCGTAACTAAAGGTTCGGTCCTCGGAATCGACTCCCGTCTTTTCCAACATTCGACTGTCGCACGTATCTAATGCATCACCCGAAAATCCTGCACCGCCCCGGAAATGCGAAAGTTGGCCAAGATCCGTGAGCTACAGCACACGGCCTTGGGCTTGGCCGCGGGGTGGCTGCGTGCCTTGGCCATGGCCTTGGCCTCGGGGTGGCTGCGTGCCTTGGGCTTGGCCGCGGGCTGGCTGCGTGCCTAGGCCTTGGCCGCGGGCTGGCTGGGTGCATGTCCTTGGCCGCGGGGTGGACGCGTGCCTTGGCCTTGGCCACGGGGTGGCTGCGTGCCTTGGCCGCGGGCTGGCTCCGTGCCTTGCTCGAAATGCAGCACATGCTCGCGACCAAGGCATGTTGCACACTCTAACGCACACACAACACACACTCGGGCCGCGCTCCCAAGGCAAGGATAGGGAACTCGAGCGTGGCCCTGTGCCTTGGCCTTCGCCGCGGGGCGGCTGTGTGGCTTGGCCTTGGCCAAAATGTGAGCACCCGGTCCTCGCCGTCTCTTTGTATTCTTGGACCAAAAACTGAGATCCGCACCTACCTTCCACTTCTTTCTCCGGTTTTGCCTGAATCGGACGAGTTGGCCCACCCGTTCGCTGCCGGTAAAATGACCGTACAACGAGTTTCGGAGCTCGGAATTGGATTCCGTTTTATCCCGCCACCAACTCCCACCAAACCCGAACACGCAAGTCCAAAATCCCGCGCCGCCCCCGAAATGCAAAATTTGGCCACAATCCGTGTGCTATAGCTCACGTATTTTGGCCTTTTCCGGTGGAAAAATGGGCGCAGGGCCTCCCGCATTATTTTTGCCATTTCTTCGAGTGGAAAACAGTACTTGGGCCGTGAGGATGCCCCCGGCCCAGTTCTACCACAATCGGACCAATTCGCGGGCACGTTTCGTTCCCATTTCGCACCCCGCACCTTCGTAAATCGGCCGAAAACGAGGTTCAGACCACGGAATCGACTCCGTCTTTCCGACATTCGACTGTCGCACGTATCTAATGCATCACCCGAACGCGAAATTTGGCCACAACCCGTGTGCTATAGGTCACGGATTTTGGCCTTTTCCGGCGAAAAATGGGCGCAGGGCCTCCCGTATTATTTTTGCCATTTCTTTGAGCGGAAAACAGTATGCGCCGTGAGGAGGCCCCGGCCCAGTTCTGCCACAATCGGACCAATTGGCGGGCACGTTTCGCCCCCTTTTCGCACCCCGCACCCTCGGTAAATCGGCCGTAAAAACGAGGTTCGACCTCGAAATCGACTCCCCCTTTTCCGACGCTCGACTGTCGACGTATCTAATGCATCACCCCAAAATGCCACACCGCCCAAAACACTGTCGCACGTATCTAATGCATCACCCCAAAATCCCACACCGCCCCAAAACACGAAAGTTGGCCAAGATCCGTGAGCTACAGCACACGGCCTTGGCCTTGGCCGCGCGGTGGCTGGGTGCCATGGTCTTGGCCTTGGCCTCGGGGTGGCTGCGTGCCAAGGCCTTGGCCGCGGGCTGGCTGCGTGCCTAGGCCTTGGCCGCGGGCTGGCTGGGTGCCATCGCCTTGCCCGCGTGGTGGACGCGTGCCTTGGCCTTTGCCACGGGGTGACTTCGTGCCTCGGCGTTGGCCTTGGCCGCGGGCTGGCTCCGTGCCTTGCTCGAAATGCAACACATGCTCGCGACCAAGGCAGGTCGAACACTCTCACGCATACACAACAAACACTCGGGCCGCGCTGCCGAGGCAAGGATAGGAAGCTCGAGCATGGCGCTGCGCCTTGGCCTTGGCCGCGGGGTGGCTGAGTGGCTTGGCGTTGGCCGCGGGTGAGCATTTAGCCAAAATGTGAGCACACGGTCCTCGCCGTTTCTTCGTATTCTTGGACCAAAAACTGAGATCCACACCTACCTTGCACTTCTTTCTCCGGTTTTGCCTGAATCGAACGAGTTGGCCCAGCCGTTTGGGCACCCGTTCGCTGCCGGTAAAATGGCCGTAGAACGAGTTTCGGAGCTCGGAATTGGATTCCGTTTTCTCCCGCCACCGACTCCCACCAAACCCGACCACGCCAGCCCAAAATCTCGCACCGCCCCCAAAACGCGAAATTTGGCCGCAATCCGTGTGCTATAGCTCACGGATTTTGGCCTTTTTCGGCGGAAAAATGGGCGCAGGGCCTCCCGCATTATTTTTGCCATTTCTTCGAGCGGAAAACAGTACTTTCGCCATGAGGAGGTCCCTGGCCCAATTCTACCACAATCGCACCAATTCGTGGGCACGTTTCGTCCCCTTTTCGCACCCCCGCACCCTCGGTAAATCGGCCGTAAAACGAGGTTCGGACCTCGAAATCGACTCCCCTCTTTTCCGACGTTCGACTGTCGCACGTATCTAATGCATCACCCCAAAATCCCGCACCGCCCCGGAAACGCGAGAGTTGGCCAAGATCCATGAGCTACAGCATACGGCCTTGGCCTTGGCCGCGGGCTGGCTGCGTGCCTAGGCCTTGGCCGCGGGGTGGCTGGGTGCTATGGCCTTGGCCGCGGGCTGGCTCCGTGGCTTTCTCGAAATGCAGCGCATGCTCGCGACCAAGGCAGGTCGCACACTCTCACACACACACAACACACACTCGGGCCGCACTCCCGAGGCAAGGATAGGCAGCTCGAGCGTGGCCTTGTGCCTTGGCCTTGGCCGCGGGGTGACTGCGTGGCTTGGCCTTGGCCGCGGGCGAGCATTTGGCCAAAATGTGAGCACACGGTCCTCGCCGTTTCTTCGTATTCTTGGACCAAAAACTGAGATCCACACCTACCTTCCACTTCTTTCTCCGGTTTTGCCTGAATCGGACAAGTGGGCCAACCCGTTTGGGCACCCGTTCGCTGCAGGTAAAATGGCCGTAAAACGAGTTTCGGAGCTCGGAATTGGATTCCGTTTTCTCCCGCCATCGTCTCCCACCAAACCCGACCACGCCTGTCAAAAATCCCATGCCGCCCCCGAAACGTGAAATTTGGCCACAATCCGTGTGCTATAGCTCACGGATTTTGGCCTTTTCCGGCGGAAAAATGGGTGCAGGGCCTAGCACACGGATTGTGGCCAAATTTCCGGCGGAAAATTGGGTGCAGGGCCTCCCGCATTATTTTCGCCATTTCTTCAAGCGGAAAACAGTACTTGCGCCATTAGGAGGCCCCCGGCCCAGTTCTACCACAATCGGACAAATTCGCGGGCACGTTTCGTCCCCTTTTCGCACCCCCGCACCCTCGGTAAATCGGCCATAAAACGAGGTTCGGACCTAGAAATCAACAGCTCTCTTTTCCTACGTTCGACTGTCTCACGTATCTAATGCATCACCCCAAAATCCCGCACCGCCCTGGAAACGCGAAAGTTGGCCAAGATCCGTGAGCTACAGCACACGGCCTTGGCCTTGGCCACGGGGTGGCTGCGTGCCTAGGCCTTGGCCGCGGGGTGGCTGCGTGCCTAGGCCTTGGCCGCGGAGTGGCTGGGTGCCATGGCCTTGGCCTTGGCCTCGGGGTGGCTGCGTGCCAAGGCCTTGGCGACGGGCTGGCTGCGTGCCAAGGCCTTGGCCACGGGCTGGCTACGTGCCTAGGCCTTGACCGCGGGCTGGCTGGGTGCCACGGCCTTGGCCGCGGGGTGGATGCGTGCCTTGGCCTTGGCCGCGGGGTGGCTGCGTGTTGTGTAAAATTTAACATACTCACAAGCGCACGAATCTAGAAATAGAATAGTGGCAACGAGGTCGAACCCACAGGGATTGGTTTAAAATTGGAAAGTCTAATTTAAATCTAAAATTAATATTAGTCCTAACCTAGGTAACCAAATTGAATTTGAAGAAGAATTAAATAAATTAAACTAACAAAATAATTAAAGCAAAGGAGAATTCAATAAGACAAAGGTTACCAAGGTTTTAGAATCCACCACTATTCAACTAGTAATTATCTAGTTATCAATTAATCCCCAATTTTAGAGTGACAACTTGAAATCAATCTATGTCATCTCATGAATCTAACAATTAAGCCCAATTAAAATTTATCTTGCGTAGGTTCTTTTTCTGCTTAATGATACGATATCTAAGCATCCCATATAAACATATTAAATAACAAAGAGTCAAAGTTTTTCTAAGCACTCTGTGTAAACAATTTAATGAAAAACACAGAATCAAAGATAATCATATGTAGACTTTATAGATCCAAGTATAGAATTAGTCAAATATAAATCCTAACAATTAATAATGCATGACAGAATTGGTGAAAAGATTTAATAATATCCAACTAATTATGTGAAACAAGAACCATAAACATTAAAAAACATATGTAGGAAATTAATTAAATAAATAAGATAATTATTTCATTGAATAGGGTTTCATCCTTAACCTTGGTATAAGAAAAATTAGCTAGACATACTTGGATTGAGAGCAACAAAAGAAATAAAATCAGCCATGGAAGAATTAAAATATGCTGCTGCTCCTCCTCTCTGCCGTGTGCCTGCTCTTCTTTTCTCCTCCCCCATTCAAAAGCCAAAGCTCCTTTTTTTATATGGGCATAAGCCGAATTCTTATTGGATTATAATTACAATACTTGAACTTCAAGTCACCAGCTCACATGTGGAAACAAATCAAACAACTTCCTTTTTAACTTGCTGCCACGCCACCATTAATTCCATTCCACTTCCAATTGCTCAAAGACGGTCCCACCACTTAAGCTAAAGCCATCCAAATCCTTTATCACTTCTCAACGAATCCTTTTTTAATTCTAATTGCAATCCTTTTCCAATTTTAAAATAACTCTTTCAAATTAATGCCACCATAAGCCATGAATTCGTATCCACTTTTGAAATTAAAAGCTCTTGCACGGTCCCACGACTTCATTTGGCAAGATTTATCCTTTAATTATTCAATATTCCAGAATTGAATTAATTAGTTGCTGTAATTTCTTCCGCTCGGATTCCATTAATTCTTGGCTTTATCATTGTCTTCCAAATTAAACTTCTTCATGCCCTTTTTTCCATAGTCTCCCATTAATTCCCTATTCAACAAAATAATTCAATTAATTAAAAACAAAAAATAAAAATAATTAGCAATTATATAATTAAGAGTAAAATATGTATATATTATATGCTCATCACTGCGTGCCTCGGCATTGGCCTAGGTTGCGGGCTGGCTCCGTGCCTTGCTCGAAATGCAGCACATGCTCGCGACCAAGGCAGGTCGCACACTCTCACGCACACACAACACACACTCGGGCCGCGCTCCCGAGGCAAGGATAGGGAGCTCGAGCGTGGCGCTGTGCCTTGGCCTTCGCCGCGGGGTGGCTGCGTGGCTTGGCCTTGGCCGCGGGTGAGCATTTGGACAAAATGTGACCACACGCCCCTCACCGTTTCTTCGTATTCTTGGACCAAAAACTGAGATCCACACCTACCTTCCACTTCTTTCTCCGGTTTTGCCTGAATCGGAGGAGTGGGCCCACCTATTTGGGCATCCGTTCGCTGCCGGTAAAATGGCCGTAAAACGAGTTTCGGAGCTCGGAATTGGATTCCGTTTTCTCCCGCCACCGACTCCCACCAAACCCGACCACGCCTGCCCAAAATCCTACGCCGCCCCCGAAACGCGAAATTTGGCCACAATCCGTGTTCTATAGCTCACGGACTTTTGCCTTTTCCGGCGGAAAAATGGGCGCAGGGCCTCCCGCATTATTTTCGCCATTTCTTCGAGCGGAAAACAGTACTTGCACCGTGAGGAGCCCACCGGCCCAGTTCTACCACAATCGGTCCAATTCGCGGGCACGTTTCATCCCCTTTTCGCACCCCCGCACCCTCGGTAAATCATCCGTAAAACAAGGTTCGGACCTCAAAATCGACTCCCCTCTTTTCCGACGTTCGACTGTCGCACGTATCTAATCCATCACCCCAAAATCTCACACCGCCCCGGAAACGCGAAAGTTGGCCAAGATCCGTGAGCTACAGCACACGACCTTGGTCATGGCCGCGGGGTGGCTGCGTGCCTAGGCCTTGGCCGCGGGGTGGCTGGGTGCTATGGCCTTGGCCTTGGCCTCGGGGTGGCTGGGTGCCATGGCCTTGGCCTTGGCCTCGGGGTGGCTGCGTGCCAAGGCCTTGCCCGCGGGCTGGCTGTGTGCCTAGGCCTTGGCCGCGGGCTGGCTGGGTACCATGGCCTTGGCCGCGGGCTGGCTGGGTGCCATGACCTTGGCCGCGGGGTGGATGCGTGCCTTGGCCTTGGCCACGGGGGTAGCTGCGTGCCTCGGCCTTGGCCTCGGCCGCGGGCTGGCTCCGTGCCTTGCTCGAAATGCAGCACATGCTCACGACCAAGGCAGGTCGCACACTCTCACGCACACAAAACACACACTCGGGCCGCGCCCCCGAGGCAAGGATAGGGAGCTCGAGGGTGGCGCTGTGCCTTGGCCTTCGCCGCGGGGTGGCTGCATGGCTTGGGCTTGGCCGCGGGCGAGCATTTGGCCAAAATGTGAGCACACGGTACTCGCCATTTCTTCGTATTCTTGGACCAAAAACTGAGCACACGGTACCCACCAAACCAGACCACGCCTGCCAAAAATCCCACGCCGCCCCCGAAACGCGACATTTAGCCACAATCCGTGTGCGATAGCTCACGGATTTTGGCCTTTTCCAGCGGAAAAATGGGCGCAGGGCCTCCTGCATTATTTTTGCCATTTCTTCGAGCGGAAAACTGTACTTGCACCGTGAGGAGGCCCCCGGCCCAGTTCTACCACAATCGGACCAATTCGCGGGCACGTTTCGTCCCCTTTTCGCACCCCCACACCCTCGGTAAATCGGCCGTAAAATGAACTTCGGACCTCGAAATCGACTCCCCTCTTTTCCGACGTTCGCCAGTCGCACGTATCTAATGCATCACCCCAAAATCTCGCACCGCCCTGGAAATGCGAAAGTTGGCCAAGATCCGTGAGCTACAGCACACGGCCTTGGCCTTGGCCGCGGGGTGGCTAGGTGCCATGGCCTTGGCCTCGGGGTGGCTGGGTGCCATCGCCTTGGCCACGGGCTGGCTGGGTGCCATGGCCTTCGCCGCGGGCTGGCTGGGCTTCCATGGCCTTGGCCGCTGGGTGGACGCGTGCCTTGGCCTTGGCCACGGGATGGCTGCGTGCCTCGGCCTTGGCCTTGGCCACGGGCTGGCTCCGTGCCTTGTTCGAAATGCACCACATGCTCGCGACCAAAGCGGGTTGCACTCTCTCACGCACACACAACACACACTCGGGCCGCGCTCCCGAGGCAAGGATAGGGAGCTCGAGCGTGGCCCTGTGCCTTGGCCTTGGCCGCGGGGTGGCTGCGTGGCTTGGCCTTGGCCGCGGGCGAGCATTTGGGCAAAATGTGAGCACATGGCCCTCGCCGTTTCTTCGTATACTTGGACCAAAAACTGAGATCCACACCTACCTTCCACTTCTTTCTCCGGTTTTGCCTGAATCGGATGAGTTGGCCCACCCGTTTGGGAACCCGTTCGCTGCCGGTATAATGGCCGTAAAACGAGTTTCGGAGCTCGGAATTGGATTCCGTTTTCTCCTGCCACCAACTCTCACCAAACCCGATGACGCCAGCCCAAAATCTATAGCTCACGGATTATGGCCTTTTCCGGCAGAATAATGGGGGCAGGGCCTCCCGCATTATTTTCACCATTTCTTGGAGCGGAAAACAGTACTTGCGCCGTGAGGAGGCCCCCGGCCCAGTTCTACAACAATCGGACCAATTCGCGGGCACGTTTCGTCCACTTTTCCCACCCCCACACCCTCGGTAAATCGGCCGTAAAACGAGGATCGGACCACGAAATCGACTCCCCTCTTTTCCGGCGTTCGACTGTCACACGTATCTAATGCATCACCCCAAAATCTCGCACCGCCCCGGAAACGCGAAAGTTGGCCAAGATCCGTGAGCTACAGCACACGGCCTTGCCCTTGGCCGCGGGGTGGCTGCGTGCCATGGACTTGGCCTTGGCTTCGGGGTGGCTGCGTGCCAAGGCCTTGGCTGTGTGCCTAGGCCTTGGCCGCGGGCTGGCTGCGTGCCTAGGCCTTGGCCGCGGGGTGGCTGTGTGCCTCGGCTTTGGCCTTGGCCGCGGGCTGGTCCGTGCCTTGCTCGAAATGCACCACATGCTCGCGACCAAGGCAGGTCGCACACTCTCAGGGACACACAACACACACTCGGGCCGCGCTCCCTAGGCAAGAATACGGAGCTCGAGCGTGGCCCTGTGCCTTGGCCTTGGCCGTGGGGTGGCTGCGTGGCTTGGCCTTGGCCACGGGCGAGCATTTGGCCAAAATGTGACCATGCGATCCTCGCCGTTTCCTCGTATTCTTGGACCAAAAACTGAGATCCACACCTACCTTCCACTTCTTTCTCCGGTTTTGCCTGAATTGGACGAGTGGGCCCACCCATTTGGGCGCCCGTTCGCTGCCGGTAAAATGGCCATAAAATGAGTTTCGGAGCTTGGAATTGGATTCCATTTTCTCTCCCCACCGACTCCCACCAAACCCAATGACGCCAGCCCAAAATCCCACACCGGCCCCGAAACGCGAAATTTGACCACAATCCGTGTGCTATAGCTCACGGATTTTGGCCTTTTCTGGCGGAAAAATGGGCGCACGGCCTCCCACATTACTTTCGTCGTTACTTCGTGCGGAAAACAGTACTTGCGCCGTGAGGAAGCCCCCGGCCCAGTTCTACCACAATCGGATCAATTCGCGGGCACGTTTCGTCCCCTTTTCGCACCCCCGCACCATCGGTAAATCGGCCGTAGAATGAGGTTCGGACCTCGAAATCGACTCCCCTCTATTCCGATGTTCGACTGTCGTACGTATCTAATGCAGCACCCCAAAATCCCGCATCGCACCGGAAACGCGAAAGTTGGCCAAGATCCGTGAGCTACAGCACACGGCCTTGGCCTTGGCTGCGGGGTGGCTGCGTGCCTAGGCCTTGGCCGCGGGGTGCCTGGGTGCCATGGCCTTGGCCTTGGCCTCGAGGTGGCTGCGTGCCAAGGCCTTGGCCGCGGGCTGGCTGCGTGCCTAGGCCTTAGCCGCTGGCTGGCTGGGAGCCATGGCCTTGGCCGTGGGCCGGCTCCGTGCCTTGCTTGAAATGCACCACATGCTCGCGACCAAGGCAGGTCGCACACTCTCAGGGACACACAACACACACTCGGGGTGGCTGCGTGGTTTGGCCTTGGCCGCGGCGAGCATTTGGCCAAAATGTGAGCACACGGTCCTCGCCGTTTCTTCGTATACTTGGACCAAAATCTGAGATCCACACCTACCTTCCGCTTCATTCTCCGGTTTTGCCTGAATCGGACGAGTGGGCCCACCCGTTTGGGCACCTGTTCGCTGCCGGTAAAATAGCCGTAAAACGAGTTTCGCAGCTCGGAATTGGATTCTGTTTTCTCCCCCCACCGACTCCCACCAAACCCGACCACGCCTGCCCAAAATCCCACGCCGCCTCCGAAACACGAAATTTGGCCACAATCCGTGTGGTATAGCTCACGGATTTTGGCCTTTTCCGGCGGAAAAATGGGCGCAGGGCCTCCCGCATTATTTTCGCCATTACTTCGAGCGGAAAACAGTACTTACGCCGTGAGGAGGCCCCCGGCCCAGTTCTACCACAATCGGATCAATTCGCGGGCATGTTTCGTCCCCTTTCCGCACCCCCGCACCCTCGGGAAATCGGCTGTAAAACGAGGTTCGGACCTTGAAATCGACTCCCCTCTTTTCCGATGTTCGACTGTCGCACGTATCTAATGCATCACCCCAAAATCTCGCACCACCCCGGAAACGCGAAAGTTGGCCAAGATCCGTGAGCTACAGCACACGGCCTTGGCCTTGGCCGCGGGGTGGCTGCGTGCCATGGACTTGGCCTTGGCTTCGGGGTGGCTGTGTGCCAAGGCCTTGGCCGCGGGCTGGCTGCGTGCCTAGGCCTTGGCCGCAGGCTGGCTGGGAGCCATGGCCTTGGCCGTGGGCTGGCTCCGTGCCTTGCTTGAAATGCACCACATGCTCGCGACCAAGGCAGGTCGCACACTCTCAGGGACACACAACACACAATCGAACGTGGCCCTGTGCCTTGGCGTTGGGCGCGGGGTGGCAGCGTGGCTTGGCCTTGGCCGCGGGCGAGCATTTGGCCAGAATGTGACCACGCAGTCCTCGCCGTTTCCTCGTATTCTTGGACCAAAAACTGAGATCCACACCTGCCTTCCACTTCTTTCTCCGGTTTTGCCTGAATCGAACGAGTGGGCCCACCCATTTGGGCACCCGTTCGCTGCCAGTAAAATGGCCGTAAAATGAGTTTCGGAGCTCGAAATTTGATTCCGACTTCTCCCGCCACCGACTCCCACCAAATCCGACAACGCCAGCCCAAAATCCCACGCCGGCCCCGAAACGCGAAATTTGACCACAATCCGTGTGCTATAGCTCACGGATTTTGGCCTTTTCTGGCGGAAAAATGGGCGCACGGCCTCCCACATTATTTTTACCGTTACTTTTCTAGCGGAAAACAGTACTTGCGCCGTGAGGAGGCCCCCGGCCCAGTTCTACCACAATCGGATCAATTCGCGGGCACGTTTCGTCCCCTTTTCGCACCCCTGCACCATCGGTAAATCGGCCGTAAAACGAGGTTCGGACCACGAAATCGACTCACCTCTATTCCGACGTTCGACTGTCGTACGTATGTAATGCATCACCCCAAAATCCCGCATCGCCCCAGAAACGCGAAAGTTGTCCAATATCCGTGAGCTACAGCACACGGCCTTGGCCTTGGCCGCGGGCTGGCTGCGTGCCAAGGCCTTGGCCGCGGGCTGGCTGGGTACCATGGCCTTGGCCACGGGCTGGCTGGGTGCCATGACCTTGGCCGCGTGGTGGACGCGTGCCTTGGCCTTGGCCACGGCGTGGCTGCGTGCCTCGGCCTTGGCCTTGGCCGCGGGCTGGCTCCGTGCCATGCTCGAAATGCAGGACATGCTCGCGACCAAGGCCGGTCCCACACTCTCACGCACACACAACAGACACTCGGGCCGCGCCGCCGAGGCAAGGATAGGGAGCTCGAGCGTGGCCCTGTGCCTTGGCCTTGGCCGGGGGGTGGCTGCGTGGCTTGGCCTTGGCCGCGGCGAGCATTTGGCCAAAATATGAGCACACGGTCCTCGCCGTTTCTTCGTATTCTTGGACCAAAAACTGAGATCCACACCTACCTTCCACTTCTTTCTCCGGTTTTGCCTGAATCGGTCGAGTTGGCCCACCCGTTTGGGCACCCGTTCGCTGCCGGTAAAATGGCCGTAAAACGAAATTCGGAGCTCAGAATTAGATTCCGTTTTGTCCCGCCACCGACTCCCACCAAACCCGACCACGCTAGCCCAAAATCCTACGGTGCCCCCGAAACACAAAATTTGGCCACAATCCGTGTGGTATAGCTCACGGATTTTGGCCTTTTCCGGCAGAAAAATGGGCGCAGGGCCTCCCGCATTATTTTCGCCATTTCTTCAAGCGGAAAACAGTACTTACACCGTCAGGGTGGCTGGGTGCCTAGGCCTTGGCCTTGGCCTTGCCCGCGGGGTGGCTGGGTGCCTAGGCCTTGGCCTTGGGTGCCTTGGCCTTGGCCGCGGGGTGGACGCGTGCCTTGGCCTTGGCCACGGGGTGGCTGCGTGCCTTGGCCGCGGGCTGGCTCCGTGCCTTGCTCGAAATGCAGCACATGCTCGCGACCAAGGCACGTCGCACACTCTTACACACACACAACACACACTCGGGCTGCGATCCCGAGGCAAGGATAGGGAGCTCGAGCGTGGCCCCGTGCCATAGCCTTGGCCGTGGGCGAGCATTTGGCCAAAATGTGAGCACACGGTCCTTGCCGTTGCTTCGTATTCTTGGACCAAAATCTGAGATCCACACCTACCTTCCACTTCTTTCTCCGTTTTTGCCTGAATCGGACAAGTTGGCCCACCCGTTCGCTGCTGGTAAAATGGCCGTAAAACGAGTTTCGGAGCTCGGAATTGGATTCCGTTTTCTCCCGACGTTTGACTGTCGCACGTATCTAATGCATCACCCGAAAATCCCGCACCTCTCCGGAAATGCTAAAGTTGGCCAAGATCCGCGAGCCACAGCACATGGCCTTGGCCTTGGCCGCGGGGTGCGTGGGTGCCTTGGCCTTGGCCGCGGGCTGGCTGCGTGCCTAGGCCTTGGCCGCGGGCTGGCTCGGTGCCATGGCCTTCGCCGTGGGGTGGACGGGTTCCTTGGCCTTGGCCACGTGGTGGCTGTGTGCCTTGGCCGCAGGTTGGCTCCATGCCTTGCTCGAAATGCAGCACATGCTCGCGACCAAGGCACATCGCACACTCACACACAACGTACAGTCGAGGGTGGCCCTGTGCCATAGCCTTGGCCGCGGGCGAGCATTTGGCCAAAATGTGATCGCACGGTCCTCGCCATTTCTTAGTATTCTTGGACCAAAAACTGAGATCCACACCTACCTTCCACTTCTTTCTCCGGGTTTGCCTGAATCGGACGAGTTGGCCCACCCGTTTGGGCACCCGTTCGCTGCCAGTAAAATGGCTGTAAAATGCATTTCAGTGCTCAGAATTGGATTCCGTTTTCTCCCCGCACCGACTCCCACCAAACCCGACCACGCCTATCCAAAATCCCACGCCGCCCCCGAAACGCGAAATTTGGCCACAATCCGTGTGCTATGGCTCACTGATTTTCGCCTTTTCCGGCGGAAAAATGGGCGCAGGGCCTCCCACATTATTTTTGCCATTTCTTAGAGCGGAAAACAGTACTTACGCCGTGAGGAGGCCCCTGGCCCAGTTCTACCACAATCGGACCAATTCACGGGCACGTTTCGTCCGCTTTTCTCACCCCTGCACGTTCGGTAAATCGGCTGTAAAATGAGGTTCGGACCTCGGAATCGACTCCCGTCTTTTCCGACATTCGACTGTCGCACGTATCTAATGCATCACCCAAAAATCCCACACCGCCCCGGAAACGCGAAAGTTGGCCAAGATCCGTGAGCTACATCACACGGCCTTGGCCTTGGGGTGGCTGCGTGCCTTTGCCTTGGCCTCGGGATAGCTGTGTGCCTAGGCCTTGGCCGCGGGCTGTGTGGGTGCATGGCCTTGGCCGCAGGGTGGACGCGTGCCTTGGCCTTGGCCACGGGGTGGCTGTATGGCTCGGCCTTGGCCTTGGCCGCGGGCGGGCTCCGTGCCTTGCTTGAAATGCAGCACATGCTCGCGACCATGGCAGGTCGCACACTATCACGAACACACAGCACACACTCGGGCCGCGCTCCCAAGGCAAGGATAGGGAGCTCGAGCGTGGCCCTGTGCCTTAGCCTTGGCCGCGGGGTGGCTGCGTGGCTTGGCCTTGGCCGCGGCCGAGCATTTGGCCAAAATGTGAGCACACGGACCTCGCCATTGCTTTGTATTCTTGGACCAAAAACTGAGATCCACACCTACCTTCCACTTCTTTCTCCGTTTTTGCCTGAATCGAACGAGTTGGCCCTCCCGTTCGCTGCCGGTAAAATGGACGTAAAACGAGTTTCGGAGCTCGGAATTGGATTCTGTTTTCTCCCGCCACCGACTCCCACCAAACCCGACCACGCCAGCCCAAAATCCCACGCCGCCCCCGAAACGCGAAATTTGGTCACAATCCGTGTTCTATAGCTCACGGATTTTGGCCTTTCTAGGCGAAAAAATGGGCGCAGGGCCTCCCGCATTATTTTTGCCATTTCTTCGAGCGGCAAACAGTACTTGCGCCGTGAGGAGGCCCCCGGCCCAGTTCTACCACAATCGGTCCAATTCGTGGGCACGTTTCGTCCCCTATCTGCACCCCCGCACGTTCGGTAAATCGGCCGTAAAACGAGGTTCGGACCTCAGAATCGACTCCCGTCTTTTCCGACGTTCGACTGTCGCACGTATCTAATGCATCACCCCAAAATCCCGCACCGCCCCGAAAACGCAAAAGTTGGCCAAGATCCGTGAGCTACATCACACGGCCTTGGCCTTGGCATTGGGGTGGCTGCGTGCCTTGGCCTTCGCCTCGGGCTGGCTGCGTGCCTAGGCCTTGGCCGCGGGCTGTGTGGGTGCATGGCCTTGGCCTTGGGTGCCTTGGCTTTGGCCGCGGGGTGGACGCGTGCCTTGGCCTTGGCCACGGGGTGGCTGCATGCCTCGAAATGCAGCGCATGCTCGCGACCAAGGCGCGTCGCACAGTCACACGCACGCACAACACACACTCGGGCTGCGCTCCCGAGGTAAGCATAGGGAGCTCGAGCGTGGCCCTGTGCCCTTGCCTTGGCCGCGGGGTGGCTGCATGACTTGGCCTTGGCCGCGGGCGAGCATTTGGCCAGAATGTGAGCACACGGTCCTCGCCGTTTCTTCGTATTCTTAGGCCAAAAACTGAGATCCACGCCTACCTTCCACTTCTTTCTCCGGTTTTTCCTGAATCGGACGAGTTGGCCCACCCGTTTGGGCACCCGTTCCCTGCCGGTAAAATGGCCGTAAAATGGGTTTCGGAGCTCGGAATTGGATTCTGTTTTCTCCCGCCACCGACTCCCACCAAACCCGACCATGCCAGCCAAAAATCCCACGCCGCCCCCGAAACGCGAAATTTGGCCACAATCCGTGTGCTATAGCTCACGGATTTTGGCCTTTTCCGGCGGAAAAATGGGCGCAGGGCATCCCGCATTATTTTCGCCATTTCTTCAAGCGGAAAAAAGTACTTGCGCCGTGAGGAGGCCCCCGGCCCAGTTCTACCACAATCGGACCAATTCGCGGGCACGTTTCTTCCCCTTTTTGCACCCCCGCACTTTCGGTAAATCAGCCGTAAAACGAGGTTCGGACCTCGGAATCGACTCCCGTCTTTTCCGACGTTCGACTGTGGCACGTATCTAATGCATCTCCCGAAAATCCTGCACGGCCTCGGAAACACTAAAGTTGGCCAAGATCCGCAAGCCACAGCAGACGGCCTTGGCCTTGGCCGCGGGGTGGAAGCGTGCCTTGGCCTTGGCCACGGGCAGCTGCGTGCCTTGGCCGCGGGCTGGCTCCGTGCCTTGTTCGAAATGAAGCACATGCTCGCGACCAAGGCACGTCGCACACTCTCACGCACACACAACACACACTCGGGCTGCGATCCTGAGGCAAGGATAGGGAGCTCGAGCGCGGCCCTGTGCCATAGCCTTGGCCGCGGGGTGGCTGCGTGACTTGGCCTTGGCCGCGGGCGAGCATTTGGCCAAAATGTGAGCACACGGTCCTCGCCGTTGCTTCGTATTCTTGGACCAAAAACTGAGATCCACACCTACCTTCCACTTCTTTCTCCGGTTTTGCCTGAATCGGACGAGTTGGCCCACCCGTTCGCTGCCGGTAAAAAGGCCGTAAAACGAGTTTTGGAGCTCGGAATTGGATTCCGCTTTCTCCCGTCACCGACTCCCTCCAAACCCGACCAGGCCAGCCCAAAATCCTACGCCGCCCACGTTTCGTCCCCTTTTCGCACCCCCGCACGTTCGGTAAATCGGCCGTAAAACGAGGTTCGGACCATGAAATTGACTCCCCTCTTTTCTGACCTTCGACTGTCGCACGTATCTAATGCATCACCCCAAAATCCCGCACCACTCCGGAAACTCGAAAGTTGGCCAAGATCCGTGAGCTGCAGCACACGGCCTTGTCCTTGGCCGCGGGGTGGCTGCGTGCCTAGGCCGGGGAACAGGGTGGCTGGGCGCCATGGCCTTGGCCACGGGCTGGCTGGGTGCCATGGCCTTGGCCGCGGGATGGACGCGTGCCTTGGCCTTGGCCACGGAGTGGCTACGTGCCTCGGCCTCGGCCTTGGCCGCGGGCTGGCTCTGTGCCCTGCTCGCGACCAAGGCACGTCGTACACTCTCACGCACACACAACACACACTCGGGCCGCGCTCCCGAGGCAAGGATAGGGATCTCGAGCATGGCCCTGTGCCTTGGCCTTGGCCGTGGGGTGGCTGCGTGGCTTGGCCTTGGCCGCGGGAGAGCATTTGGCCAGAATGTCAGCACACGGTCCTCGCCATTTCTTCGTATTCTTGGACTAAAAACTGAGATCCACACCTACCTTCCACTTCTTTCTCCGGTTTTTCTTGAATCGGACGAGTTGGCCCACCCGTTTGGGCACCTGTTCGATGCCGGTAAAATGGCCGTAAAATGAGTTTCGGAGCTCAGTATTGGATTCCGTTTTCTCCCGCCACCAACTCCCACCAAACCCGACCACGCCAGTCCAAAATCCCACGCCGCCCCCGAAACGCGAAATTTGGCCATAATCCGTGTGCTATAGCTCACGGATCTTGACCTTTTCCAGCGGAAAAATGGGCGCAGGGCCTCCCGCTTTAATTTCGCCATTTCTTCGAGTGGAAAACAGTACTTGCGCCGTGAGGAGGCCCCCGGCCCAGTTCTACCACAATCAGACCAATTGGCGGGTACATTTCGTGCCCTTTTCGCACCCCCGCACGTTCAGTAAATCGGCCGTAAAAGGGGTTTCGGACCTCAGAATCGACTCCCATCTTTTCCGACGTTCGACGGTCGCACGTATCTAATGCATCACTCAAAAATCTCGCACCACCCCGGAAACGCGAAAGTTGGCCAAGATCCGGAGCCACAGCACACGTCCTTGGCCTTGGCCGCGGGGTGGCTGGGTGCCATGGCCTTGGCCGCGGGGTGGCTGGGTGCCATGGCCTTGGCCGCGGGGTGGCTGGGTGCCATGGCCTTGGCCGCGGGGTGGCTGGGTGCCATGGCCATGTCCTTGGCCGCGGGGTGGATGCGTACCTTGGACTTGGCCACAGGGTGGCTGCGTGCCTTGCTTCAAATGCAGCACATGCTCGCGACCAAGGCACGTCGCACACTCTCACGCACACACAACACACGCTCGGCTGTAATCCTGAGGCAAGGATAGGGAGCTCGAGCGTGGCCCTGTGGCATAGCCTTGGCCGCGGGCGAGCATTTGGCCAAAATGTGAGCACACGGTCCTCGCCGTTGCTTCGTATTCTTGGACCAAAAACTGAGATCCACACCTACCTTCCACTTCTTTCTCCGGTTTTGCCTGAATCGGACGAGTTGGCCCACCCATTCGCTGACGGTAAAATGGCCGTAAAACGAGTTTCGGAGCTCGGAATTGGATTCCGTTTTCTCCCACCACCGACTCCCACCAAACCCGACCACGCATGCCCAAAATCCCACGCCGCCCCCGAAACGCGAAATTTGGCCACAATCCGTGTGCTATAGCTCACCGATTTTGGCCTTTTCCAGAAGGGATAGATGAGCGCAGGGCCACCAGCATTATTTTCGCCATTTCTTCGAGCTGAAAACCGTACTTGCGCCATGAGGAGGCCCCCAGCCCAGTTCTACCACAATCGGACCAATTCGCGGGCACGTTTCATCCCCTTTTCGCACCACGGCACATTCGGTAAATCGGCCGTAAAATGAGGTTCGGACCTCGGAATCGACTCCCGTCTTTTCCAACGTTCGACTGTCGCACGTATCTAATGCATCACCCCAAAATCCTGCACCGCCCCAGAAACGCGAAAGTTGGCCAAGATCCGCGAGCCACAGCACACGGCCTTGGCTTTGGCCGCGGGGTGGCTGCGTGCCTAGGCCATGGGCTTGGGGTGGCTGCGGGCCTTGGCCTTGGCGTCGGGCTGGCTGCATGCCTAGGCCTTGGCCGCGGGCTGGCTGGGTGCATGGCCTTGGCCTTGGGTGCCTTGGCCTTGGCCGCGGGGTGGACGCGTGCCTTGGCCTTGGCCGCGGGGTGGACGCGTGCCTTGGCCTTGGCCGCGGGCGGGCTCCGTGCCTTGCTTGAAATGCAGCACATGCTCGCGACCAAGGCAGGTCGCACACTATCACGAACACACAGCACACACTCGGGCCGCGCTCCCAAGGCAAGGATAGGGAGCTCGAGCGTGGCCCTGTGCCTTGGCCTTGGCCGCGGGGTGGCTGCGTGGCTTGGCCTTGGCCGCAGCCGAGCATTTGGCCAAAATGTGAGCACACGGTCCTCGCCGTTTCTTCGTATTCTTGGACCAAAAACTGAGATCCACACCTACCTTCCACTTCTTTCGCCGGTTTTGCCTGAATCGGACGAGTTGGCCCACCCGTTCTCTGCTGGTAAAATGGCCGTAAAACGAGTTTCGGAGCTTGGAATTGGATTCCATTTTCTCCCGCCACCGACTCCCACCCAACCCGACCACGCCAGCCCAAAATCCCACGCAGCCCCCGAAACACGAAATTTGGCAACAAACCGTGTGCTATAGGTCATGCATTTTGGCCTTTTCCAGCATAAAAATGGGCGCAGGGCCTCCCGCATTATTTTAGCCATTTCTTCAAGCGGAAAACAGTACTTGCGCCGTGAGGAGGCCTCCGGCCCATTTCTACCATGGATCTTGGCCAACTTTTGCGTTTCTGGGGCGGTGCGGGATTTTGGGGTGATGCATTAGATACGTTCGACAGTTGAACGTCGGAAAAGACGGGAGTCGATTCCGAGGTCCGAACCTCGTTTTACGGCCGATTTAGCGAACGTGCAGGGGTGCGAAAAAGGCGACGAAACGTGCCCGCGAATTGGTCCGATTGTGGTAGAACTGGGCCGGGGGCCTCCTCACGGCGCAAGTACTATTTTCCGCTCGAAGAATTGGCGAAAATAATGCGGGAGGCCCTGCGCCCATTTTTCCGCCGGAAAAAGCCAAAATCCGTGAGCTATATAGCACACGGATTGTGGCCAAATTTCGTGTTTCAGGGGTAGCGTGGGATTTTTGGCTGGCGTGCGCCAACTCGAACGGGTGCCCAAACGGGTGCGCCAACTCGTCCGATTCAGGAAAAACCGGAGAAAGAAGTGGAAGGTAGGTGTGGATCTCAGTTTTTGGTCCAAGAATACGAAGAAACAGTGAGGACCATGTGCTCACATTTTGGCCAAATGCTCGTCCGCGGTCAAGGCCAAGCCAAGCAGCCACCCCGCGGTCAAGGCCAAGGCACAGGGCCACGCTCGAGCTCCCTATCCTTGCCTCGGGAGCGCGGCCCGAGTGTGTGTTGTCTGTGCGTGAGAGTGTGCGACATACCTTGGTCGCGAGCATGTGCTGCATTTCGAGCATGGCACGGAGCCCGCCCGCGGCCGAGGCACGCAGCCACCCCATGGCCAAGGACAAGGCACGCGTCCACCCCGCGGCCAAGGCCATGGCACCCAGCCAGCCTGCGGCCAAGGCCTAGGCAAGCAGCAAGCCCGCGGCCAAGGCCTAGGCACGCAGCCACCCCGCGGCCAAGGCCATGGCCGTGTGCTGTAGCACACGGATCTTCGCCAACTTTTGCTTTTCCGGGGCGGTGCGGGATTTTGGGGTGATGCGTTAGATACGTACGATAGTCAAACGTCGGAAAAGAGGGGAGTCGATTTCGAGGTCCGAACCTCGTTTTATGGCCGATTTACCGAACGTGCAGGGGTGCGAAAAGGGGACGAAACGTGCCCGCGAATTGGTCCGATTGTGGTAGAACTGGGCCGGGGACCTCCTCACGGCGCAGCCACCCGGCGGCCAAGGCCAAGGCACAGGGCCACGCTCGAGCTCCCTATCCTTGCCTCGGGAGCGCGGCCCGAGTGTGTGTTGTGTGTGCGTGAGAGTGTGCGACGTGCCTTGTTCGTGAGCATGTGCTGCATTTCGAGCAAGGCACGGAGCCAGCCCACGGCCAATGCACGCAGCCACCCCGTGGCCAAGGCACGAAGCCACCGCGCGGCCAAGGCCTAGGCACGCAGCCACTGCACAGCCAAGGGCAAGGCAGTGTGCTGTAGATCACGGATCTTGGCCAACTTTCGCGTTTCTGGGGCAGTGTGGGATTTTGGGGTGATGCATTAGATACGTGCGACAGTCGAACATCGGAAAAGAGGGGAGTCGATTTCGATGTCCGAACCTCGTTTTACGGCCGATTTTCTGAGGGTGCAGGGGTGCGAAAAGGGGACGAAATATGCCCGCGAATTGGTCCGATTGTCGTAGAACTGGGCCGGGGGCCTCCACACGCCGCAAGTACTGTTTTCCGCTCGAAGAAATGGCAAAAATAATGCGGGAGGCCCTGCGCCCATTTTTGCGTCAGAAAAGGCCAAAATCTGTGAGCTATAGCACACGGATTGTGGCCAAATTTCGCGTTTCGGGGGCCGCGTGGGATTTTGGGCTGGCGTGGTCGGGTTTGGTGGGAGTCGGTTGTCGGAGAAAATGGAATCCAATTCCGAGCTCCGAAACTCGTTTTCCGGCCATTTTACCGGCAGCGAACGGGTGCCCAAACGGGTGGGCCAACCCGTCCGATTCAGGCAAAACCGGAGAAAGAAGTGGAAGGTAGGTGTGGATCTCAGTTTTTGGTCCAAGAATACGAAGAAACGGCGAGGACCGTGTGCTCACATTTTAGCCAAATGCTCGCCCGTGGCCAAGGCCAAGCCACGCAGCCACCCCGCGGCCAAGGCCAAGGCACAGGGCCACGCTCGAGCTCCCTATCCTTGCCTCGGGAGCGCGGCCCGCGTGTGTGTTCTGTGTGCGTGAGAGTGTGCGACCTGCCTTGGTCGCGACCTTGTGCTGCATTTCGAGCAAGGCCCGGAGCCAGCCCACGGCCAAGGCCAAAGCCGAGGCACGTAGCCACCCCGAGGCCGAGGCCAAGGCCATGGCACCCAGCCACCCCGCGGCCAAGGCCTAGGTACGAAGCCACCCCGCGGCCAAGGCCAAGGCCGTGTGCTGTAGCTCACGGATCTTGGCCAACTTTCGTGTTTCCGGGGCGGTACGGGATTTTCGGGTAATGCATTAGATACGTACGAAAGTCAAACATCAAAACAGAGGGGAGTCGATTTCGCGGTCCGAACCTTGTTTTACGGCCGATTTACCCGAGGGTACGGGGGTGCGAAAAGGGGACGAAACGTGCCCGTGAATTGATCCGATTGTGGTAGAACTGGGCCGGGGGCCTCCTAACGGTGCAAGCACTGTTTTCCTCTCGAAGAAATGGCGAAAATAATGCGGGAGGCCCTGCGCCCATTTTTCTGCCGGAAAATGCCAAAATCCGTGAGCTATATAGCACACGGATTGTGGCCAAATTTCGCGTTTCGGGGGCGGCGTGGGATTTTGGGTTGGCGTGGTCGGGTTTGGTGGGAGTCCGTGACGGGAGAAAACAGAATCCAATTCCGAACTCCGAAACTCATTTTACGGCCATTGTACCGGCAGCGAACGGGTGCCCAAGCGGGTGGGCGAACTCGTCCGATTCAGGTAAAACCGGAGAAAGAAGTGGAAGGTAGGTGTGGATCTCCCTTTTTGGTCCAAGAATACGAAGAAACGGCGAGGACCGTGTGCTCACATTTTGGCCAAATGCTCGCTTGCGGCCAAGGCCAAGCCATGCAGCCACCCCACGGCCAAGGCCAAGGCACAGGGCCACGCTCGAGCTCCCTATCCTTGCCGCGGGAGCGCGGCCCGAGTGTGTGTTGTGTGTGCGTGAGAGTGTGCGACGTGCATTGGTCGCGAGCATGTGCTGCATTTCAAGCAAGGCACGGAGCCAGCCTGCGGCCAAGGCACGCAGCCACCCCGTGGCCAAGGCCATGCACCCAGCCAGCCCGCGGCCAAGGCCTAGGCACGCAGCCACCCCGCGGCCAAGGCCGTGTGCTGTAGCTCACGGATCTTGGCTAACTTTCGCGTTTCCGGGGCGGTGAGGGATTTTGGGGTGATGCATTAGATACGTGCGACAGTCGAACGTCCGAAAAGAGGGGAATCGATTTCGAGGTCTGAACCTCATTTTTCGGCCGATTTACCGAGGGTGCGGGGGTACGAAAAGGGGACGAAATGTGCCGGCGAATTGTTCCGATTGTGGTAGTACTGGGCCGGGCGCCTCCTCACGGCGCAAGTTCTGTATTCCACTCGAAGAAATGGCGAAAATAATGCGGGAAGCCCTGCGCCCATTTTTCCGCCGGAAAAGGCCAAAATCCGTGAGCTATAGCACACGGATTGTGGCCAAATTTCGCGTTTCGGGGGCGGCATGGGATTTTGGGCTGGCGTGGTCAGGTTTGGTGGGAGTCGGTGGCGGGAAAAAACGGAATCCAATTCCGAGCTCCGAAACTCGTTTTACAGCCATTTTACCAGCCGTGAACGGGTGGGCCAACTCGTCCGATTCAGGCAAACCCAGAGAAAGAAGTGGAAGGTAGGTGTGGATGTCAGTTTTTGGTCCAAGAATACGAAGCAACGGCGAGGACCGTGTGCTCACATTTTGGCCAAATGCTCGCCCGCGGCCAAGGCTATGGCACAGGGCCACGCTCGAGCTCCCTATCCTTGCCTCGGGATCGCAGCCCGAGTGTGTGTTGTGTGTGCATGAGAGTGTGCGACGTGCCTTGGTCACGAGCATGTGCTGCATTTCGAGCAAGGCACGGAGCCAGCCCGTGGCCAAGGCACGCAGCCACCCCGTGGCCAAGGCCAAGGCACGAGTCCACCCTGCGGCCAAGGCCAAGGCCATGGCACCCACCCAGCAATGTGGCCAAGGCCAAGGCACCCAGCCACCCCGCGGTCAAGGCCATGGCACCCAGCCACCCCGCGGCCAAGGCCATGGCCGTGTGCTGTGGCTCGCGGATCTTCGCCAACTTTCGCGTTTCCGGGGCGGTGCAGGATTTTCGGGTGATGCATTAGATACGTGCGACAGTCGAACGTCGGAAAAGACGGGAGTCGATTCCGAGGTCCGAACCTCATTTTACGGCCGATTTACCGAACATGCAGGGGTGCGAAAAGGGGACAAAACGTGGCCGCGAATTGGTCCGATTGTGGTAGAACTGGGCCGGGGGCCTCCTCACGGTGCAAGTACTATTTTGCACTCGAAGAAATGGCGAAAATAATGCAGGAGGCCCTGCGCCCATTTTTCCGCCGGAAAAGGCCAAAATCCGTGAGCTATAGCACACGGATTGTGGCCAAATTTCGCATTTCGGGGGCGGCATAGGATTTTGTGCTGGCGTGAACGGGTGCCCAAAAGGGTGGGCCAACTTGTCCGATTCAGGAAAAACCGGAGAAAGAAGTGGAAGGTAGGTGTGGATTTCAGTTTTTGGTCCAAGAATACGAAGAAACGGCGAGGACCATGTGCTCACATTTTGGCCAAATGCTCGCCCGCGGCCAAGGCCAAGGCACAAGGCCACGCTCGAGCTCCCTATCCTTGCCTCGGGAGCGCGGCCCGAGTGTGTGTTGTGTGTGCGTGACAGTGTGCGACCTGCCTTGGTCGCGAGCATGTGCTGCATTTCGAGCAAGGCATGGATCCAGCCCGCGGTCAAGGCCAAGGCCGAGGCACGCAGCCACCCCATGGCCAAGGCCAAGGCACGCGTCCACCCTGCGGCCAAGGCCATGGCAACCAGCCAGCCTGCGGCCAAGGCCATGGCACCCAGCCAGCCCGCGGCCAACAGTCGAACGTCGGAAAAGAGGGGAGTCGATTTCGAGGTCCGAACCTCGTTTTACGGCCGATTTACCGAGGGTGCGGGGGTGCGAAAAGGGGACGAAATGTGCCCGCGAATTGTTCCGATTGTGGAATTTTGGGCGGCGTGGAATTTTGGGCTGGCGTGGTCAGGTTTGGTGTGAGTCGGTGGTGGGAGAAAACGGAATCCAATTCCGAGCTCTGAAACACGTTTTACGGCCATTTTACCGGCAGCGAACGGGTGGGCCAACTCGTCCGATTCAGGCAAAACCGGAGAAAGAAGTGGAAGGTAGGTGTGGATCTCAGTTTTTGGTCGAAGAATACGAAGAAACGGCGACGACCGTGTGCTCACATTTTGGCCAAATGCTCGCCCGCGGTCAAGGCCAAGCCACGCAGCCACCCCGCGGCCAAGGCCAAGGCACAGGGCCACGCTCGAGCTCCCTATCCTTGCGTCGGGAGCGCGGCTCGAGTGTGTGTTGTGTGTGCGTGAGAGTGTACGACGTGCCTTGGTCGTAAGCATGCGCTGCATTTCGAGCAAGGCACGGTGCCAGCCCACGGCCAAGGCACGCAGCCACCCCGTGGCCAAGGCCAAGGCACGCATCCACCCCGCGGCCACGGCCAAGGCCATGCACCCAGCCAGCCCGCGGCCAAGGCCTAAGCACGCAGCCAGCCCGCGGCCAAGGCCAAGGCACCCAGCCACCCCGTGGCCAAGGCATGCAGCCAGCCCAAGGCCAAGGCCTAGGCACGCAGCCACCCCACCGCCAAGGCCAAGGCCGTGTGCTGTAGCTCACGGATCTTGGGCAACTTTGTGTTTCGGGGGCGGTGCGGGATTTTTAGGTGATGCATTAGATACATGCGACAGTCGAACGTCGGAAAAGACGGGAGTCGATTCCGAGGTCCGAACCTCGTTTTACGGCCGATTTACCGAACGTGAAGGGGTGCGAAAAGGGGACAAAACGTGCCCGCGAATTGGTCTGATTGTGGTAGAACTGGGCCGAGGGCCTCCTCACGGCGCAAGTACTATTTTCCACTCGAAGAAATGGCGAAAATAATGCGTGTGGCACTGCACTTATTTTTCCGCCGGAAAAGTCCAAAATCGGTGAGCTATAACACACGGATTGTGGCCAAATTTTTCGTTTCGGGGGTGGCGTGATGGGGCTGGCGTGGTCGGGTTTGGTGGGAGTCAGTGGCGGGAGAAAACGGAATCCAATTCGGAGCTCTGAAACCCTTTTTACGGCCATTTTACCGGCAGCAAACGGGTGCCCAAACGGGTGGGCCAACTCGTCCGATTCAGGCAAAACCGGAGAAAGAAGTGGAAGGTAGGTGTGGATCTCAGTTTGTGGTCCAAGAATACGAAGCAACAGCGAGGACCGTGTGCTCAAATTTTGGCCAAATGCTCGCCCGCGGCCAAGGCTATGGCACAGGGCAACGCTCGAGCTCCCTATCCTTGCCTCGGGATCGCAGCCCGAGTGTGTGTTGTGTGTGTATGAGAGTGTGCGACGTGCCTTGGTTGCCATGGCACCCAGCCAGCCCGCGCCCAAGGCCAAGGCACGCAGCCACCCCGTGGCCAAGGCACGCAGCCACCCCAAGGCCAAGGCCTAGGCACGAAGCCACCCCTCGGCAAAGGGCAAGGCCGTGTGCTGTAGCTCACGGATCTTGGCCAACATTCACATTTCCGGGGCGGTGCCGTATTTTGGGGTGATGCATTAGATACGTGCGACAGTCGAACGTCGGGAAAGACGGGAGTCGATTCCGAGGTCCGAACCTCATTTTACGGCCGATTTACCGAACGTGCAGGGGTGCAAAAAGGGGACGAAACGTGCCCGTGAATTGGTCCGATTGTGGTTGAAATGGGCCGGGGGCCTCCTCACGGCGCAAGTACTGTTTTGCGCTCGAAGAAATGGTGAAAATTATGCGGGAGGCCCTGCACCCATTTGTCCGCCGGAAAAGGACAAAATCCGTGAGCTATAGCACATGGATTGTGGCAAAATTTCGCGTTTCGGGGGCGTCGTGGGATTTTGGGCTTGTGTGGTCGGGTTTTGTGGGAGTCGGTGGCGGGAGAAAACGGAATCAAATTCCGAGCACCGAAACTCGTTTTATGGCCATTTTACCGGCAGTGAATGGGTGGGCGTACTCGTCCGATTCAGGCAAAACCGGAGAAAGAAGTGGAAGGTAGGTGTGGATCTCAGTTTTTGGTCCAAGAATACGAAGAAACGGCGAGGACCGTGTGCTCACATTTTGGCCAAATGCTCGCCCGCGGCCAAGAACAAGCCACGCAGCCACCCCGCGGCCAAGGGCAAGGCACAGGGCCACGCTCGAGCTCCCTATCCTTGCCTCGGGAGCGCAGCCCGAGTGTGTGTTGTGTGTGCGTGAGAGTGTGCGACGTGCCTTGGTCACGAGCATGTGCTGCATTTCGAGCAAGGCACGGAGCCAGCCCACGGCCAAGGCCAAGGCCGAGGCACGCAGCCACCCCTTGGCAAAGGCCAAGGCATGCGTCCACCCCGCGGCCAAGCACATGGTACCCAGCCAGCCCGCGGCCAAGGCCAAGGCCGTGTGCTGTAGCTCACGGATCTTGGCCAACTTTCGCATTTCCGGGGCGGTGCGGGATTTTGGGGTGATACATTAGATAGGTGTGACAGTCGAACGTCGGAAAATATGGGAGTCGATTCCGAGGTCCGAACCTCGTTTTATGGCCGATTTATCGAGGGTGCGCGGGTGCGAAAAGGGAACGAAACGTGCCTACGAATTGGCCCGATTTTGGAAGCGCTGGGCCGGGGGCCTCCTCACGGAGCAAGTAAGGTTTTCCGCTCGAAGAAATGACGAAAATAATGCGGGAGGCCCTGCACCCATTTTTCTGCCGGAAAAGGCCAAAATCCGTGAGCTGTAGCACACAGATTGTGGCCAAATTACGCGTTTCGGGGGCGGCGTGGGACTTTTTGCTGGCGTGGTCGGGTTTGGTGGGAGTCGGTGGCGGGAGAAAACAGATTCTAGTTTACCGGCAGCGAACGGGTGCCCAAACGGGTGCCCAAATGGGTGGGCCAACTCATCCGATTCAGGCAAAACCGGAGAAAGAAGTGAAAGGTAGGTGTGGATCTCAGTTTTTGGCCCAAGAATTCGAAGAAACGGCGAGGACCGTGTGCTCACATTTTGGCCAAATGCTCACCCGCCGCCAAGGCCAAGCCACGCAGCCACCCCGCGGCCAAGGCGAAGGCACAGGGCGACGCTCAATCTTCCTATCCTTGCCTCGGGAGCGCGGCCCGAGTGTGTGTTGTGTGTGTGTGAGAGTGTGAAACCTGCCTTGGTCGCGAGCATGTGCTGCATTTCGAGCAAGGCCACCCCGTGGCAAGGCCAAGCCACGTGTCCACCCCGCGGCCAAGGCCAAGGCCATGCACCCAGCCAGCCTGCGGCCAAGGCCTAGGCACGCAGCCAGCCCGCGGCCAAGGCCTAGGCACGCAGCCAGCCCGCGGCCAAGGCCTAGGCACGCAGCCAGCCCACGGCCAAAGCCAAGGCACGCAGCCACCCCGCGGCCAAGGCCAAGGCACGCAGCCACCCCCAGGCCAAGGCCTAGGCCGTAAAACCACGCCAGCCCAATGTCCCACGCCGCCCCCGAAACACCAAATTTGGCCACAATCTGTGTCCTATAGCTCACGGATTTTGGCCTTTTCCGGCGGAAAAATGGGCGCAGGGCCTCCCTCATTATTTTTGCCATTTCTTCGAGCCGAAAACAGTTCTTGCGACGTGAGGTGGCCCCCGGCCCAGTTCTACCACAATCGGACCAATTCGCAGGCACATTTCGTCCCCTTTTCGCACCCCCGCATGTTTGGTAAATCGGCCGTAAAACGTTGTTCGGACCTCTATATCGACTCCCCTCTTTTCCGACGTTCGACTGTCGCACGTATCTAATGCATCACCCGAAAATCCCGCACCGCCCCGGAAACGCGAAAGTTGGCCAAGATCCGCGAGCCACAGCACACGGCCTTGGCCTTGGCCGCGGGGTGACTGGGTGCCATGGCCTCGGCCGCGGGCTGGCTGGGTGAGTTGGGCTTGGCCGCGGGCTGGCTGCGTGCCTAGGCCTTGGCCGTGGGCTGGCTGGGTGCCATGGCCTTGGCCGCGGGGTGGACGCGTGCCTTGGCCTTGGCCACGGGGTGGCTGCGTGCCTTGGCCGCGGGCTGGCTCCGTGCCTTGCTCGAAATGCAGCACATGCTCACGACCAAGGCACGTCGCGCACAATCACGCGCACACAACACACACTCGGGCTGCGATCCGGAGGCAAGGATAGGGAGCTCGAGCGTGGCCCTGTGCCATAGCCTTGGCCACGGGTGAGCATTTGGCCAAAATGTGAGCACACGGTCCTCGCCGTTGCTTCGTATTCTCGGACCGAAAACTGAGATCCACACCTACCTTCCACTTCTTTCTCCGGTTTTACCTGAATCGGATGAGTTGGCCCACCAATTCGCTGCCGGTATAATGGCCGTAAAACGAGTTTCGGAGCTTGGAATTGGATTATGTTTCCTCCCGCCACCGACTCCCACCAAACCCGACCACGCCAGCCAAAAATCCCACGCCGCCCCCGAAACGCGAAATTTGGCCACAATCCGTGTGCTATAGCTGACGGATTTTGGCCTTTTCCGGCGGAAAAATGGGCGCAGGGCCTCCCACATTATTTTCGCCATTTCTTCGAGCGTAAAACAGTACTTGCGCCGTGAGGAGGCCCCCGGCCCAGTTCTACCACAATCGGACCAATTCGTGGGCACGTTTCGTCCCCTTTTCGCACCCCTGCACGTTCGGTAAATCGGCCTTAAAACGAGGTGCGGACCTCTATATCGACTCCCCTCTTTTCCGACGTTCGACTGTCGCACGTATCTAATGCATCACCCGAAAATCCCGCACCGCCCCGGAAATGTGAAAGTGGGCCAAGATCCGCGAGCCACAGCACACGGCCTTGGCCTTGGCCGTGGGGATGGGTGGGTGCCATGGCCTTGGCCGCGGGGTGGCTGGGTGAGTTGGCCTTGGCCGCGGGCTGGCTGTGTGCCTAGGCCTTGGCCGCAGGCTGGCTGGATACCATGGCCTTGGCCGCGGGGTGGACGCGTGCCTTGGCCGCGGGCTGGCTCCATGCCTTGCTCGAAATGCTGCACATGCTCGCGACCAAGGCACGTCGCACACTCTCACGCACACACAACACACACACGGGCCGCGCTCCCGAGGCAAGGATAGGGAGCTCAAGCGTGGCCCTGTGCCTTGGCCTTGGCCGCGGGGTGGCAGCGTGGCTTGGCCATGGCCGCGGGCGAGCATTTGGCAAAAATGTGAGCACACGGTCCTCGCCGATTCTTCATATTCTCGGACTAAAAACTGAGATCCACAACTACCTTCCACTTCTTTCTCCGGTTTTTCCTGAATCGGACGAGTTGGCCCACCCGTTTGGGCACCCGTTTGTTGCCGGTAAAATGGCCGTAAAACGAGTTTCGGAGCTCAGAATTGGATTCCGTTTTCTCCCGCCACCGACTCCCACCAAACCCGACCACGCCAGCCCAAAATCCCACGCCTCCCCCGAAACGCAAAATTTGGCCACAATCCGTGTGCTATAGCTCACAGATTTTGGGCTTTTCTGGCAGAAAAATGGGCGCAGGGCCTCCCGCATTATTTTCGCCATTTCTTCGAGCGGAAAAAATTACTTGCGCTGTGAGGAGGCCCCTGGCCCAGTTCTACCACAATTGGACCAATTCGCGGGCACGTGTCGTCCCCTTTTCTCAGCCCCGCACATTCGGTAAATCGGCCGTAAAACGAGGTTCGGACCTCGAAATTGACTCCCCTCTTTTCCGACGTTCGACTGTCACACGTATCTAATGCATCACCCCAAAATCCCTCGCCGACCCGGAAACGCGAAAGTTGGCCAAGATCCGCGAGCCACAGCACACGGCCTTGCCCTTGGCCGCGGGGTGGCTGGGTGCCATGGCCTTGGCCGCGGGGTGGCTGGGTGCCTTGGTCTTGGCCAGGGCTGGCTGGGTGCACTGGCCTTGCCCTTGGGTTCCATGGCCTTGGCCTTGGCCGCGGGGTGGACGCGTGCCTTGGCCTTCGCCATGGGGTGGCTGCATCCCTTGGCCGCGGGCTGGCTCCGTGCCTTGCTCGAAATGCAGCACATGCTCGCGACCAAGGCACGTCGCACACTCTCAAGTACACACAACACACACTCGGGCTGCGATCCCGAGGCAATGATAAGGAGCTCGAGCGTGGCCCTGTAAGATAGCCTTGGCCGCGGGCGAGCATTTGGCCAAAATGTGGGCACATGGTCCTCGCCGTTGCTTCGTATTCTTGGACCAAAAACTGAGATCCACACCTACCTTCCACTTCTTTCTCCGGTTTTCCCTGAATCGGTTGAGTTGGCCCACCCATTCGCTGCCGGTAAAATGGTCTTAAAACGAGTTTCGGAGCTCGGAATTGGATTCGTTTTCTTCCGCCACCGACTCCCACCAAACCCGACCACGCGAGCCCAAAATCCCACGCTGGCCCCGAAATGCGAAATTTGGCCACAATCCGTGTGCTATAGCTCTCAGATTTTGGCCTTTTCCGGCAGAAAAATGGGCGCAGCGCCTCCCACATAATTTTTGCCATTTCTTTGAGTGGAAAACAGTACTTACGCCGTGAGGAGCCCCCCGGCCCATTTCTACCACAATCGGACCAATTCGCAGGCACGTTTCGTCCCCTTTTCGCACCCCCGCACCCTCGGTAAATCGGCCGTAAAACGAGGTTCGGACCTCGAAATCGACTCCCCTCTTTTCCGACATTCGACTGTCGCACGTATCTAATGCATCACCCCAAAATCCCGCACCGCCCCGGAAACGCGAAAGTTTGCCAAGATCCGTGAGCTACAGCACACGGCCTTGGCCTTGGCCGCGGGGTGGCTGCGTGCCTAGGCCTTGGCCACAGGGTGGCTGGGTGCCACGGCCTTGGCCTTGGCCTCGGGGTGGCTGCGTGCCAAGGCCTTGGCCGCGGGCTGGCTGCGTGCCTAGGCCTTGGCTGCGGGCTGGCTGGGTGCCATGGCCTTGGCCGCGGGCTGGCTGCGTGCCTCGGCCTTGGCCTTGGCCACGGGCTGGCTCCGTGCCTTCCTCGAAATGCAGCACATGCTCGCGACCAAGGTACGTCAGACACTCTCTTGCACACACAACAGACACTCGGGCCGCGCTCCCGAGGCAAGGATAGGGAGCTCGAGCGTGGCCCTGTGCCCTGGCCTTGGGCGCGGGGTGGCTGCGTGGCTTGGACTTGGCCGCCGGCGAGCATTTGGCAAAAATGTGAGCACACGGTCCTCGCCGTTTCTTCGTATTCTTGGACCAAAAACAGAGATCCACACCTACCTTCTACTTCTTTCTCCGGTTTTGCCTGAATCGGACGAGTTTGCCTACCCGTTTGGGCACCCGTTCGCTGCCGGTAAAATGGCCGTAAAATGAGTTTCAGAGCTCGGAATTGGATTCCGTTTTCTCCCACCACTGACTCCCACCAAACCCGACCACGCCAGCCCAAAATCCCACGCCGCCCCCGAAACGCGAAATTTGGCCACAATGCTTGTGCTATAGCTCATGGATTTTGGCCTTTTCCGGCGGAAAAATGGGCGCAGGGCCTCACGTATTATGTTCGCCATTTCATCCCGCATCGCCCCAGAAACACAAAAGTTGGCCAAGATCCGCGAACCACAGCACACGGCCTTGGCCTTGGCCGCGGGGTGGCTAGGTGCCATGGCCTTGGCCGCGGGGTGGCTGGGTGCCTTGGCCTTGGCCGCGGGCTGGCTGCGTGCCTAGGCCTTGTCCACGGGCTGGCTGCGTGCCTACGCCTTTGCCGCGGGCTGGCTGGGTGCCATGGCCTTGGCCTTGGGTGCTTCAGGCCTTGACCGCGGGGTGGACGTGTGCCTTGGCCTTGGCCACGGGGTGCCTGCGTGCGACCAAGGCATGTCGCACACTCTCACGCACGCACAACACACACTTGGGCTGCGATCCCGAGGCAAGGATAGGGAGCTCGAGCGTGGCCCTGTGCCATAGCCTTGGCCGCAGGCGAGCATTTGGCCAAAATGTGAGATCCAAACCTCGTTTTACGGCTGATTTACCGAACGTGCGGGGGTACGAAAAGGGGACTAAATGTGCCCGCGAATTGGTCTGATTGTGGTAGAACTGGGCCGGGTGCCTCCTCACAGCGCAAGTACTGTTTCCCACTCGAAGAAATGGCAAAATTAATGCAGGAGGCCCTGCGCCCATTTTTCTGCCAGAAATTGCCAAGGCCAAGGCACGCATCCACCCCGCGGCCAAGGTCAAGGCACCCAGCCACCCCGCGGCCAAGGCCTATGCTCCCAGCCGCCCCGCGGCCAAGGCCTTGGCACGCAGCCACCCCGAGGCCAAGGCCAAGGCCATGGCACCCAGCCACCCAACGGCGAAGGCCTAGGCACGCAGCCACCCCGTGGTCAAGGCCAAGGCCGTGTGCTGTAGGTCACGGATCCTGGCCAACTCTCGCGTTTCCGGGGCGGTGCATTAGATACGTGCCAAGGCCAAGGCCGTGTGCTGTAGCTCACGGATCTTGGCCAACTCTCGCGTTTCCGGGGCGGTGCGGGATATTGGGGTGATGCATTAGATACGTGCGACAGTCGAACGTCGGAAAAGAGGAGAGTCAATTTTGAGGTCCGAACCTCGTTTTACGGCCGATTTACCGAGGGTGCAGGGGTGCGAAAAGGGGACGAAACGTGCCCGCGAATTGGTCCGATTGTGGTAGAACTGGGCCAGGGGCCTCCTCACGGCGGAAGTACTGTTTTCCGCTCGAAGAAATGGTGAAAATAATGCGGGAGGCCCTGCGCCCATTTTTCCACCGGAAAAGGCCAAAATCCGTGAGCTATAGCACACGTATTGTGGCCAAATTTCGCGTTTTCGGGGACGGCATGGGAGTTTGGGCTGGTGTGGTCGGGTTTGGTGGGACTCGGTAGTGGGAGAAAACAGAATCCAATTCCGTGCTCCGAAACTCGTTTTACGGCCATTTTACTGGCAGCGAACGGGTGGGCCAACTTGTCCGATTCAGGCAAAACCGGAGAAAGAAGTGGAAGGTAGGTGTGGATCTCAGTTTTTGGTCCAAGAATACGAAGCATCGGCGAGGACCATCTGCTCACATTTTGCCCAAATGCTCGCCCGCGGCCAAGGCTATGGCACAGGGCCACGCTCAAGCTCCCTATCCTTGACTTGGGATCGCAGCCCGAGTGTGTGTTGTGTGTGCGTGAGAGTGTGCGACGTGCGTTGGTCGTGAGCATGTGCTGCATTTCGAGCAAGGCAAGGAGCCTGCCCGCGGCCAAGGCACGCAGCCACCCGTGGCCAAGGCCAAGGCACGCGTCCACCCCGCGGCCAAGGTCAAGGCCGTGTGCTGTGGCTCGCGGATCTTGGCCAACTTTCATGTTACCAGGGCGGTGCGGGATTTTCAAGTGATGCATTAGATACGCCGAGGTGAAGGCCGGAAAAGAGGGGAGTCACGCAGCCGAACCTCGTTTTACGGCCGATTTACCCGCGGCCAAGGCCAAGGGGACCGTGTGCTGCGAATTGGTCACGGATCTTGGGCAACTTTGTGTTTCACGGCGCAAGTACTGTTTTCCGGATTTTTAAGAAATGATGAAAATAATGCGGAGGCCCTCGCCCATATTTCCACGGAAAAGGCCAAAATCCATGAGCTATAGCACAGGTCCGAACCTCGTTTTTACGGCGTGGATTTTGGGCTGGTGTGGGGGTTTGGGGGGAGTCGTGTTGCGGAGAAAACGGGTCCGATTGTGGTAGAACTGGGCTTTTCCTCATTTTACCGCAGCGAACGGGTGGGCTGTTTTCCGATTCAAGAAAACCGGAAAAATTGGAAGGTAGGTGTGAATCTCAGTTTTTGGTCCAAGAATACGGGCAAAACTCCGGAGCTATAGCTCACATTTTGGCCAAATGCTCGCCCGGGGCGGCCAAGATTTTCAGCTGGCGCACGGCCAAGGTTTGGTGAAGTCGGGAGAAACGCTCGAATCCAATCCTGAGTTCCAAAACTGCGGCCCGAGTGTGTGTTGTGTTGGCCATAGTGGCTGCGAACCTTGGCCAACATGTCCGATTCAAGCAAAACCAAGAAAGAAGGCCAAGGGAAGGTAGGTGTGGATCTCAGTTTTTGGTCCAAGAATACAAGAAATGGCGAGGCCAAGGCTCACATTTTGGTCAAATGGTGCCAGCCCCCGCGGGCCTAGGCACCAGCCACGCCGAGCTCCCCAAGGCCTTGCTGTAGCTCGGGAGCTTGGCCAACTCTTGCGTTTCCGGGCGTGTGTGTTTTGTGTGTGATGCATTAGTGTTCGACAGCCTTGGTTGGAAAAGAGGGGAGTCATGTGCTTCATTTCGAGCAAGGCACGGAGCCAGCCCGCGGCCAAAGCCAAGGCCGAGGCACACAGCCACCCCGTGGCCAAGGCCAAGCCACACGTCCACCCCGCAGCCAAACCATGGCACCCAGCCAGCCCAGGGCCAAGGCCATGGCACCCAGCCAGCCCGCGGCCAAGGCCTAGACACGCAGCCAGCCCGCGGCAAAGGCCTTGGTATGCAGCCACTCCGAGGGCGAGGCCAAGGCCATGGCACGCAGCCACCTCGCGGCCAAGGCCAAGGCCGTGTGCTGTAGCTCACGGATCTTGGCCAAATTTCGCGTTTCCGGGGCGGTGCGGGCTTTTGGGGTGATGCATTAGATACGTGCGCCAGTCCAACGTCGGAAAATACGGGAGTCGATTCCGAGGTCTGAACCTCATTTTACGGCCAATTTACTGAATGTGCGGGGATGCGAAAAGGGGACGAAACGTGCTCGTGAATTGGTCCGATTGTGGTAGAACTCGGCTGGGGGCCTCCTCACGGCACAAGTACTGTTTTCCGCTTGAAGAAATGGCAAAAATAATGCGGGAGACCCTGTGCCCATTTTTCCGCCAGAAAAGGCCAAAATCCGTGAGCTATAGCACACGGATTATGGCCAAATTTCGCGTTTCGGGGATGGTAAGGGATTTTGGGCTGGCGTGGTCGGGTTTGGTGGGAGTCAGTGGCGCGAGAAAACGGAATCCAATTCCGACCTCCGAAACGCGTTTTACGGCCATTTTACTGGCAGCGAACGGGTGCACCCACTCCTCCGATTCAGGCAAAACTGGAGAAAGAAGTGGAAGGTAGGTGTGGATCTCAGTTTTTGGTCGAAGAATACGAAGAAATGGCGAGGACTGCTTGCTCACATTTTGGCCAAATGCTAGCCCGCGGCCAAGGCATAGGGCCACGCTCTAGCTCCCTATCCTTGCCTCGGGAGCGCGGCCCGAGTGTGTGTTGTGTGTGCGTCAGAGTGTTCGTCCTGCCTTGGTCGCGAGCATGTGCTGCATTTCGAGCAAGGCACGGAGCCAGCCCGCGGCCAAGGCCAAGACCGAGGCACGCAGCCACCCCGTGGCCAAGGCCAAGCCACGCGTCCACCCCGCGGCCAAACCATGGCACCCAGCCAGCCCACGGCCGAGGCCATGGCACCCAGCCAGCCCGCGGCAAAGGCCTTGGTACGTAGCCACCCCGAGGCCGAGGCCAAGGCCATGGTACCCAGCCACCCCGCGGCCAAGGGCTAGGCACGCAGCCACCCCGCGGCAAAGGCCAAGGCCGTGTGCTGTAGCTCACGGATCTTGGCCAACTTTCGCGTTTCCGGGGCGGTGCAGGATTTTGGGGTGATGCATTAGATACGTGCGACAGTCCAACGTCGGAAAAGACGGGAGTCGATTCCGAGGTCCCAACATCGTTTTACGGCCGACTTACTCAACGTGCGGGGATGCGAAAAGGGGACGAAACGTGCTCGCGAATTGGTCCGATTGTGGTAGAACTGGGCTGGGGGCCTCCTCACGGCGCAAGTACTGTTTTCCGCTTGAAGAAATGGCGAAAATAATGCGGGAGGCCCTGCGCCCTTTTTTCCGCCAGAAAAGGCCAAAATCCGTGAGCTATAGCATTGATTATGGCCAAATTTCGCGTTTCAGGGATGGTATGGGATTTTGGGCTGGCGGGGTCAGGTTTGGTGGGAGTCGGTGGACGGAGAAAACGGAATCCAATTCCGACCTCCGAAACTCGTTTTACGGCCATTTTACCGGCAGCGAACGGGTGCGCCAACTCCTCCGATTCAGGCAAAACCGGAGAAAGAAGTGGAAGGTAGGTGTGGATCTCAGTTTTTAGTCCAAGAATACGAAGCAACGGCGAGGACCGTGTGCTCACATTTTGGCCAAATGCTCGCCCGCGGCCAAGGCTATGGCACAGGGCCACGCTCGAGCTCCCTATTCTTCCCTCGGGATCGCAGCCGGAGTGTGTGTTGTGTGTGCGTGAGAGTGTGCGACGTGCCTTGGTCGCGAGCATGTGCTGCATTTCGAGCAAGGCTCGGAGCCAGCCCGCGGCCAAGGCACACAGCCACCCCGTGGCAAAGGCCAAGGCACTCGTCCACCCCGCGGCCACGGCCAAGGCACCCAGCCATCACGCGGCCAACGCCAAGGCACCCAGCCACCCCGCGGCCAAGGCCATGGTACCCAGCCATCCCGTGACCAAGGCCAAGGCCGTGTGCTGTGGCTCACGGATCTTGGCCAACTTTCGCGTTTCCGGGGCGGTGCGGGATTTTTGGGTGATGCATTAGATACGTACGACAGTCGAACGTTGGAAAAGACGGGAGTCGATTCCGAGGTCCGAACCTTGTTTTACGGCCGATTGACTGAATGTGCGGCGGTGCAAAAAGAGGACGAAACATTCCCGCGAATTGGTCCGATTGTAGTAGAACTATGCCGGGGGCCTCCTCACGGCGCAAGTACTATTTTCCGCTCAAAGAAATGGAAAAAATAATGCGGGAACCCCTGCGCCCATTTTTCCGCTGGAAAAGGCCAAAATCTTTGAGCTATAGCACACGAATTGTGGCCAAATTTCGCGTTTCGGGGGCGGCGTGGGATTTTGGGCTGGCGATGTCGGGTTTGGTGGCAGTCAGTGGCGGGAGAAAACGGAATCCAATTCCGAGCTCCAAAACTCGTTTTACGGCCATTTTACCGGCAGCGAACGGGTGCGCCAACTCCTCCGATTCAGGCAAAACCGGAGAAAGAAGTGGAAGGTAGGTTTGGATCTCAGTTTTGGTCCAACAATACGAAGCAACGGTGAGGACCGTGTGCTCACATTTTGGCCAAATGCGGTGAGGACCGTGTGCTCACATTTTGCCTTGGGAGCCAAATGCAACCTGCCTTGGTCGCTAGCATGTGCTGCATTTCAAGCAAGGCACGGAGCCAGCCCGCGGCCAAGGCTATGGCACAGGCCACCCCGCTCGCCAGCCCGAGGCCAAGGCCTAGGCACCCAGCCAGCCCGCGGCCAAGGCCAAGGCCCTCATCCTTGCCTCGGGATCGCAGCCCGAGTGTGTGTTGTGTGTGCATGAGAGTGTGCGACGTGCCTTGGACGGGAGCATGTTCTGCATTTCGAGCAAGGCACGGAGCCAGCCCGCGGCCAAGGCACGCAGCCACCCCGTGGCCAAGGCCAAGGCACGCGTCCACCCCGCGGCCAAGGCCATGGCACCTAGCCAGCCCGCGGCCAAGGCCATGGCACCCAACCAGCCCGCGGCCAAGGGCTAGGCACGTAGCCAGCCCGCGGCCAAGGCCAAGGTACCCAGCCACCCCGCGGCCAAGACCAAGGCCGTGTGCTGTGGCTCGCGGATCTTGGCCAACTTTCGCGTTTCCAGGGCGGTGCGGGATTTTTGGTTGATGCATTAGATACGTGCGACAGTCAAACGTCGGAAAAGACGGGAGTCGATTCTGAGGACCGAACCTCGTTTTACGGCCGATTTACCGAACGTGCGGGGGTGCGAATAGGGGACGAAACGTGCCCCCGAATTGGTCCGATTGTGGTAGAACTGGCCCGGGGGCCTCCTCACGGTGAAAGTACTGTTTTCCGCTCGAAGAAATGGTAAAAATAATGCGGGAGGCCCTGCGCCCATTTTTCCGCCGGAAAAGGCCAAAATCCGTGAGCTATAGCACACGGATTGTGGCCAAATTTCGCGTTTCGGAGGTGGCATTGGATTTTGGGCTGGCGTGGTCGGTTTTGGTGGGAGTCGGTGGCGGGAGAAAACGGAATCCAATTCCGAGCTCCGAAACTCGTTTTACGGCCATCTTACCGGCAGCAAACGGGTGTCCAAACGGTGGGCCAACTCGTTTGCTTTAGGCAAAACCGGAGAAAGAAGTGAAAGGTAGGTGTGGATCTCAGTTTTTGGTCCAAGAATACGAAGATATGGCGAGGACCGTGTGCTCACATTTTTGCCAAATGCTCGCCTGCGGCCAAGGCCAAGCCACGCAGCCACGCCGCGGCCAAGGCCAAGGCACAGGGCCACGCTCGAGCTCCCTATCCTTGCCTTGGGAGCGTGGCCCGAGTGTGTGTTGTGTGCACGTGAGAGTGTGCAACCTGCCTTGGTCGCTAGCATGTGCTGCATTTCAAGCAAGGCACGGAGCCAGCCCGCGGCCAAGGCCGAGGAACGCAGCCACCCCATGGCCAAGGCCAAGGCACGCGTCCACCCCGCGGCCAAGGCCATGCACCCAGCCAGCCCGAGGCCAAGGCCTAGGCACCCAGCCAGCCCGCGGCCAAGGCCAAGGCACGCAGTCACCCCGTGGCAAAGGCCAAGCCACAGGGCCACGCTCGAGCTGCCTATCCTTGCCTCGGGAGCGTGGCCCGAGTGTGTGTTGTGTGTACGTGAGAGTGTACGACCTGCCTTGATCGCGAGCATGTGTTGCATTTCGAGCAAGGCACAGAGGCAGCCCGCGGCCAAGGCCAAGGCCGAGGCACACAGCCACCCCGTGGCCAAGGCCAAGGCCAAGGCATGCGTCCACCCCGCGGCCAAGGCCGTGGCACCCAGCCAGCCTGCGGCCAAGGCCTAGACACGCAGCCAGCCCGCGGCCAAGGCCAAAGCACCCAGCCACCCTGCGGCCAAGGCCATGGCACCCGGCCACCCCGCGGCCAAGACCAAGGCCGTGTGCTGTCGCTCGCGGATCCTGCCCAACTTTCACGTTTCCGGGGCGGTGCGGGATTTGTGGGTGATGTATTAGATACGTGCGACAGTCGAACGTCGGAAAAGACGGGAGTCGATTCCGAGGTCCAAACCTCATTTTACGGCCGATATACCGAACGTGCGTGGGAGCGAAAAGGGTACGTAACATGCCCGCCAAGTGGTCCGATTGTGGTAGAACTAGGCCAGGGGGCCACCTCACGGTGAAAGTACTGTTTTCCGCTCGAAGAAATGGCAAAAATAGTGCGGGAGTCCTTGCGCTCTTTTTTCCGCCGGAAAAGGCCAAAATCCGTGAGCTATAGCACACGGATTGTGGCCAAATTTCGCGTTTCGGGAGCGGCGTGGTATTTTCGGCTGGCATGGTCGGGTTTGGTGGGAGTTAGTGGCGGGAGAAAACGGAATCCAATTCCGAGCTCCGAAACTCGTTTTACGGCCTTTTTACCGGCAGCGAACAGGTGCCCAAACAGGTGGGCCAACTCGTCCGATTGAGGCAACACCGGATAAAGAAGTGGAAGGTAGGTGTGGATCTCAGTTTTTGGTCCAAGAATACGAAGAAACGGCGAGGACCGTGTGCTCACATTTTGGCCAAATGCTCGCCCACGGCCAAGGCCAAGCCACGCAGCCACCGCGCGGCCAAGGCCAAGGCACATGGCCACGCTGGAGCTGCCTATCCTTGCCTCGGGAGCGTGGCCCAAGTGTGTGTTGTGTGTGCGTGAGAGTCTACGACCTGCCTTGGTCGCGAGCATGTGCTGCATTTCGAGCAAGGCACGGAGGCAGCCCGCGGCCAAGGCCATGGCACCCAGCCAGCCCGCGGCCAAGGCCTAGGCACGCAGCCAGCCCGCGGCCAAGGCCTTGGCACGCAGCCACCCCAAGGCCAAGGCCAAGGCTGTTGAGTACTAGAAAGTGTGTATTTATAGTGGAGAAAATCATCATTTTACACTCCAAGTCTCACTAACATCCCTATTTTTATGTCTTTAAGTCCCTTGTAATTTAATTATGTATGTTTTATTTTAATTAAGTATTTTATGTATTTTAGGGGATATCATGGTCATTTCACAATAAACGAGATATCAGATGAAAAAACGGACAGCACTTTTGAACTCAGGACAGTCGAAAACCTTAGGAGGAGCATAAAAAGAAAAACGGTACTGTTCACATATACGGTACTGTTCACACATACGGTACGGTTGATATATATGTTACTGTACACGGCACTGTTCATGGCACTGTTCACATGTACTGTACGCTGACGTGGCACTGTACGCTGACGTGGCACTGTACGATGACGTGGCACTATACGATGACGTGGCAGCATTTGATTGGACGAATGATGTGGCATTGACCGCTTATGTGGCATTGACTGATGATGTGTCACGATACTATTGAACCAAAAATGTTGACTGGTGACCTGGCAGAATGTTAGTGGATCGAAAAAATGTGTGTACGGTACATGCATATACACAGAATAATAGCCCTGATGATGTGTTCCATCCAATAGGAGCTTGCCACGTGGCGCAATCCTGAGCGTCTAAATTGTTTTGATCCGATGGCCATGATTTACTCAGTGTATCTATAAAAAGGGGGCTCCCCCCCCTAATTTGACACCCCTGAATCCATTTTTGGACTCCATTTTCTGTAATTCCATCTCCATCTTGTATTTTCTACGTATTTTAATAAAATTCCCATTTTACCCCTAGTTCAAATATGAGTGGCTAATTTCCTTTCAAGCTTGGGTTGAAGGTGAAGTCTCAACATGCTCCATGGGCTTAATTTGGTAAATTTACTTCTTCTTCCCCTTTAATTTATGTGATTGTTTTGACTTTTCGTAGACAGATAGTAATAATCTTGTCGGATATCTACTTGGAATAACCGCCTCCCTAGGCAAGGTTATTACTATTTGGCATGGGAAGCCCTTAGCACCATATCTATTAGAGTGTGGTTCATGATGAGTGGAAGTTCCCCCTTCATGATTTAATTGGTACTAATAATGAATGTTAAGCCGATAGTGCATGTTGAGACAGATCCGGAGATCCAAGCATTTCATCCAAATAGTTTATTCCTACAGCTTTAATTTAAATTAATATATTGCCTACTTCATTGTCATTATAAATCCAATCATCCACTTAGAAAATTAATTCTACAAGCAATTAAAATCCACCTCCTCGTGGGATCGACACTCGTCACCATTAATCTATTCTACAATAGATTCGTGCACTTGCGAGTTCAATAAAATTTGCACAACAAGTTTTTGGCGCCGTTGCCGGGGAGGTAAGTATTTTAATTCATAGAATTTTTTTTTAATTTCTTTATTTATTAATTTTTAGTTGTTTCCTTGTAATATTTTTATTATTATTATAAAAAAAAAGAAAAAAAAAAGTGAATTTACATTTTCAAGTAAATATTATTTTCTTTTCTTTTCTTCTCTTCTTTAAATTTCTGTAATTTAATTTTCATGTTATTTTTATTTTTATTTTTTTTTATTTTGTTAAATCGGCAGGTTCAACCGCCTAATAATTTATTTTGTTTCACGTATTTTGTTTTCTATATATAGCACTTGAGTTGTTTTTATAGCAAATTGTAACAGCGTGATAAGGTTAGTATCGTAATTTCTCCCTTTCCTTTATCTTTATTAATTTTGTTATTATTTTTTTTATTTTTATTATTTGCATGCATGGTCGAAGGTCACAATTACCGAATATTGAGCCTATAGACTTTGAATTAGAAAAAACACTTCGCACACACAAGCACGTTACAATTAAAAATAAATTTGAAATGGATTTGCAACCAGCACCACAAGAGAGGCCATTTAAGGACTACTTCAGTCCCTTAGCTAACTTGAGCACATCATGCATAAGATACCCAAATGTAGCTGCTAGAAGTTTTGAATTAAAACCTAGTGTGCTAAATTGTCTCCCAACATTCTATGGCCTAGAAAATGAAGATCCATATAATCATCTGAATGATTTCCATGCTATTTGTCAAACTTTTAAATATGAGAATTTTTCAGATGATGATGTTAAGCTTAGATTATTCCCATTTTCTTTAAAGGATAGAGCTCGTTCATGGTTCAATGCATTGCCTGCTAATAGCATTACATCATGGGAACAAATGGTAACAAAATTTTTGAATAAATATTTCCCAGTACATAAAACCAATGCTATTCGCAGGGAAATTTCAGAGTTTACCCAAAGAGAAGACGAGCAATTTTTCGAAGCATGGGAGCGATTCAATGGGCTACTCCTAAAGTGTCCACATCATGGATACGAAAAATGGCACCAATGCCAATACTTTTTGGAGGGATTATTGCCGAATGTGCAAGAATGGCTAATGGCAACAAGTGGAGGAGAGCTAATGTCAAAAAGTGCATCAGAGATTTGGGATTTCTTCCAGCGACAAGCAGATAATTCCCAACAACGGAGTCGTTCACTCAGGAGTACTAGAAGAGTTAAGGGAGTGAATGAGGTTCACATTGGCGAGTCAAGTTCAGAAATTAAAGAAGTCAAAGACATAGTTGAAGGTCTTTCCCGACAAATAGCATCGTTAACCGCTGCTAAATTAACGGAACCACATGACCAGGACTCATACTCAGATCAAGCCAATGCCATAGGTGTAATGAGAAAGCCATCAAACTACAACCCTTACTCCAACACATATAATCCTGGATGGAGAGACCACCCCAATTTTTCATGGTCTCAAGGATTCCAACAGAATGGACCAGCAGCTCCAGCTCCACCAATGCAACCAATTCCTCAAAATCCTCAAGCCTCTCAACCACCATTTAGACCATACAATCAGAACCCAAACTATTCTCAACCTAGACCATGGGAGGATGCATTTCAGAATTTCAAGAATCTTACTTACTCCAAAATCGAGCAACAAAACCGCACCATTGATGAACTGCGAAATGAGATGAGAGCGGGTTTCAACTCACAAACCCAATCAGTTTCAAACCTTGAAAAAATGGTGGGACAACTTGCTTCTTCAGTTCAAACCTTGGCAATGACTGTTGAGAAAGGAAAATTCCCAAGTCAACCAGTGCCTAATCCTAAAGGAGTGCATGAAGTAAGTACCAGTTCACCTCAGCAGCATGGAGAGGTCAAAGCCGTCATGACCTTGCGAAAAGGAAAAGAAGTGGACAACAAAGTGGAGATGCCGGTACCAAAAACAACTCAAATTGTACCGGTAAATGAAGAAGACTCATCATCAGAGGAGAAAGAAGAAACCAACCCACGAGAATACGTTCCAAAAGCTCCATTTCCCCAGAGGTTAGCTAAAGCAAAGAAAGGAAAATCTACAAGTGAGATTTTTGAAATCTTTAAACAGGTAAGTGTTAACATCCCTTTGCTTGATGCTATAAAACAAGTGCCATCTTATGCCAAGTTTCTTAAAGACCTTTGTACTAAAAAAAGAAACATTCATGTTCAAAAGAAGGCATTTTTAACAGAAAACGTGAGCTCTATACTCCAACACAAACTTCCTCTAAAATACAAGGACCCAGGCTCCCCCACTATCTCATGTAGTATAGGGAACCACACAATTGAGAATGCTTTGTTGGACTTAGGAGCTAGTGTAAATCTGTTACCTTACTCAGTATTTGTGAAACTTGGACTGGGAGAATTACACCCAACTCCAGTGGTGTTACAGCTTGCAGATCGGTCCATGAAAAAACCTCGTGGTATTGTGGAAGACGTGCTTATACAGGTAGATAAGTTTTATTTTCCTGTTGATTTCATTGTAATTGACACTCAACCAGTCCAGGATTCAAGGAAGCAGATCCCCATTATCTTAGGACGACCTTTCTTGGCAACTGCCGATGCTCACATTCAATGCAGGACTGGAAATATGCAGTTGTCCTTTGGCAATATGACGATGGAGCTAAACATCTTCAACATTGCCAAACAACCTCACAATGCAGATGATGAAATTGTTGATGTGGATTGGATAGAAGAATTAATTGATAATGCTTTTCTTTCAAACCTCAGTGATGACCCTTTACAAACATGTTTAACTCACTTTGGTTTGGATTTTGATATTGACAGATCAGTAGATGAGGTTAACACCTTACTCGATTCAGCACCATCCATGGACACTAACAAATGGAAGTCAAGAGTGGAACAACTAGCTCCATCAGAGAAGAAACTCAGTACATCATCAGAATCACCACCAAAACTCGAGCTCAAACCATTACCCGACACTTTGGAATATGCATTTTTGGGAGAAGAAAGCACTCTGCCAGTAATCATTTCATCATCCCTGAATGAAGAACAAAAAGGTAAGTTGTTAGAAGTTTTGAATGTGCACAAAGGAGCATTAGGATGGACCATAGCCGACATAAAAGGTATAAACCCAGTGGACTGTATGCATTACATTCACCTTGATGAAAATGCTAAACCTACCAGGGAAATGCAACGTCGGTTAAACCCTAACATGAAAGAAGTTGTTAGAACTGAAGTCCTTAAACTATTAGACGCAGGTATCATTTACCCTATTTCTGATAGTTCATGGGTCAGTCCTGTGCAAGTTGTCCCCAAAAAGTCAGGAGTCACAGTAGTTACCAATGCTGATAATGAATTAATACCTACTAGAGTAACTACAGGATGGCGTGTATGCATTGATTATAGAAAGTTGAATTCTGTCACACGTAAAGATCATTTTCCTCTACCATTTATTGATCAAATGCTTGATAGATTAGCAGGTCATGAATTTTATTGCTTTCTAGATGGCTACTCAGGATATAATCAGATTCCCATAGCACCAAAAGATCAAGAGAAAACCACTTTCACTTGCCCTTTTGGCACTTTTGCATATAGGAGAATGCCATTTGGATTATGTAATGCACCTGCTACATTTCAACGATGCATGTTAAGCATTTTTTCTAATATGGTTGAACGATTCCTTGAAGTCTTTATGGATGATTTTTCTGTTTTTGGTGATTCATTTGATCAATGTTTACATCATCTAACACTAGTTCTGCAGAGATGCATAGAGAAGAATTTGGTTCTAAATTGGGAAAAATGCCATTTTATGGTAAAACAAGGTATTGTTCTCGGTCACATCATTTCGAGCGAAGGTATTGAGGTTGATAAGGCCAAGGTGGATCTTATTTCTAATCTTCCTCCACCTAAAACAGTTAGAGAAGTAAGATCTTTCCTTGGGCATGCTGGTTTTTACAGACGTTTCATTAAAGATTTTAGCAAAGTTTCTAGACCTTTATGCAATTTACTTGCTAAGGATGTACCTTTTGTCTTTAATGATTCCTGTCTTGTGGCATTTGAGAAACTAAAGCAGTTGTTAACATCATCACCCATCATTCAGCCTCCAAACTGGAACTTACCATTTGAGCTTATGTGTGATGCATCTGATTATGCAGTAGGAGCAGTATTAGGACAAAGAGTTGATCGAATTCCCCATGTCATTTACTATGCTAGTATGACATTAAATGATGCACAGTTAAACTATTCAACCACTGAAAAAGAAATGCTAGCAGTGGTGTTTGCATTAGAGAAATTTCGATCTTATCTCATTGGTTGTAAAATAATTGTTTTCACAGATCATGCTGCTCTTAAATATCTTCTCACAAAGAAAGATACAAAAGCTAGACTAATTCGTTGGGTGTTACTTTTGCAGGAATTTGACTTTGAAATCAAGGATAAGAAGGGCACAGAAAATGTTGTTGCTGACCATCTCTCTCGTCTCAATTTTGATACAATTACAGAATCATTTCCACTAAATGAATCATTTCCAGATGAACAACTAATGAGTGTGGAAGTATTACCATGGTATGCTGATATAGTTAACTATCTTGTTACAGGTAAACTTCCGGAGCATTGGACTAAGCAAGACAAGGCCAAATTTTTTACAGAAATAAAGAATTTCTTCTGGGATGACCCCTATCTGTTCAAGTATTGTGCAGATCAAATTATCAGACGATGTGTCCCAGAAAATGAATTTCAAAATATCATTTCATTCTGCCATGAACAAGCGTGTGGAGGCCATTTCAGTGCTAAGAAAACTGCTACTAAAATATTACAATGTGGTTTCTATTGGCCAACTATATTTCGAGATGCTTATATTTTTTGTTCTTCATGTGATAGGTGTCAACGAATGGGGAGCATTACACGAAGGAACATGATGCCACTAAACCCAATTTTAGTGGTTGAGATTTTTGATGTATGGGGTATTGACTTCATGGGACCCTTTCCCCCTTCTTTTGGCCATCAATACATATTGGTCGCTGTTGACTACGTATCGAAATGGGTAGAAGCAGTTCCGTGTAGAACCAATGATCACAAGGTGGTGATCAGATTTTTGAAAAGCAACATTGTTTCAAGCTTTGGATTCCCTCGAGCGATAATCAGTGATGGTGGAGCCCACTTTTGTAACAAATCATTCAAAGCTCTTCTGACAAAGTATTCCATTACTCACAAAGTGACAACCCCATATCATCCGCAAACTAGTGGCCAAGTTGAGATCTCCAATCGAGAGATAAAGCACATATTAAAAAAAAACGGTGAGACCAGGATGAAAAAGATTGGTCATTAAGACTGGATGATGCATTATGGGCATATAGAATGAGCTTTCAAGACCCCGATTGGGATGTCACCCTATAGGCTAGTATATGGAAAAGCTTGCCACCTACCGTGGAACTCGAGCATCGTGCATAGGGCCATTAAGAAATTCAACTTTGATATGCAAAGCAAGCTAGCTCGAAAGAAGATTACAAATTGGCGAACTTGAAGAAATTCGTAATGATGCATACGAAAATGCCAAAATTTACAAACAGCGAATGAAAGTCTTTCATGATAAGCACATTATGAGAAAATCTTTCACACCAGGTCAGAAAGTACTTTTATTCAATTCTCGCTTGTACCTATTCCCAGGTAAGTTACGCTCTCGATGGACTGGTCCCTTTATAGTTCATACTGTTTTTCCACATTGAGCAATTGAAATTAAAGATCCAAAGAACGGTGTAACTTTTAAGGTTAATGGTCAAAGATTAAAGTCATATCTAGAATACCAACCACATGAAAATGACACCGAAATCGATTTGAGTGACCCGTCAAACTTGAATTGAGATTTTATTTCTTCTTTTCGGTGATTTAAATTTGTGTGAAAGTGTGTTTATTTAATCATTCAATTTTCTTTTATCACTTCTAATCATGTATGCCTCAATTAGACAGATCCTCTTAAAACATCTCAGACAACTTCAACGTATACGATCTCATCTGAGAAGCCAGATACGATTTTGTAAAACACATCGTATTTGGAAACTACAACCTCCAGAGTTGGTATCCTACGTTGAAGATCTAAAAAGATAACTCAGAGGAATAGAAGATGGGATATATAACTTCCAATTAGAGCTTGAGGTTAACTCAATAAGAGGACGAATGTAAGTTCATTTTTCTTTTATTTTGTGTTTTCTTATTTTGTTCACTTTCATGTTTGATTCGATTTTACAGATTTGATTTTCTTTATTTAGTGTGTTTTGATTTATTTTCCCGTATAAGTGGCGGATAACGGTACTCCGTGATAATCAAAGTCGGTTACTTCAGTTTCCCATAATAACTGATATTCTGAGAAGAAGGTATGGACAGAAACGCGATGCTAGCAAAACTTCACAAGCGATTTCCTTCACTTCCTCAGAATGCCCTCCTTACGATCTATAAAGCTCGGTCCGAACGCATGCGATTGCTTATGAGAAATAACATCCCTGCTGACATCCGTTGGTTAATCGAGGCCAAAGTACGTTTGGCAGGTGAGTTGCCTCCTAAATTTATTGCCTACATGCCTGGTTGTGGTAAAGGAAATTACTCAAGAAAACGAAGAGCTGAAAAACTTCATGTTGATTGCCATAAGTGTGCCAGGATGAAATGCGATAAAAATCCTTGTTCTTTAGGAATGATGTCTGATAATAGGGAAGATAAGATTCAATTCATTAGGGATGGCTTGAATAAAGAGTCATTGGATGATGTCCTTTTGTCTCTTGAAACGCATCCCAGTGGATACGTACAAAGAGCAATTCTCCAGTTATGGCCATTATTTCAAAAAGAGCATGCACGATATAGTCTTGGGAATCTGACTATAAATGACCCTGTTTGCCAGTTTATAAGAAAACTGGATGGGAAGCCTATCCTCGACCCATAGAGGGCGTTCAAGCCGTTTCTGGACATAAAACCAGAGGAAGATGTGAGACACAATCACAACTACCTGTAGATATCCTTTTATTGTTCTTTTATTTTACTGTTGTTTTATTTCACTGTTGTTTTATCAATTGCATTATTGTCTTTAATAATTGAGTGCTTTTTCTTTTACTATTTCCTTTTTAAATCTCGAGCCATGTGCTTTACGCGTTAATGGACATAGACGTGCTACCTCCTATACAGCTGTAAACAATTGTCACCAAGATCCTTGATATATGATCTTTTCTTTTTAGACTCACAAATTGTTTTTGAGAAGAATCCCAATGGCAGCTACTCCCAATAAACAATTCAAGAACATTTGTGTGCTCTCTGGATTTAACTATGGCAAACATAAAGAGTTCGTTGAGGCAGCCATCAATCTTGATCAACGAATAGCAGCAAGAAATTTGTATCTAGTTTATGGAGGAGGTGACCGAGGGTTATCAAAACTAGTCTCAGAAGCTGTTTATCTCAGAGGGAGCCAAGTGTTAGGCATCATCCCAAGAAGCCTCAAACCGTTGGGCTGTATGTCTGACTCACCAACTGGAGAAGAGTTAGTCGTCTCAGGTATGCAAGAAAGAATAACTGAAATGTTGAATCATGCTGATGCTTTTATTTTCTTACCAGGAGATCTTGCAACTCTAGAGGCACTAATCACATTAGCATCTTGGGCCCATCTGAACATTCATCAGAAACCCATCGGTTTGTTAAATGTCAATAACTTTTATGATGGCTTCATCACATTTCTTAACCATGCAATAAAAAACCATTTCATTCCTTTCACAGCGAAAAAAATATTTATTTGTGCTCATACTGCTAACGAGTTACTTGATCTGTTACAAGCTTATAGACCAGAGCCAGATCCCAAGACCTTTATGTTGGAATGGCCAACTAATGATGGTAACAATAGCCGTAGTAAGAAGTGCAAATTAAATTTAACTCTCTGATTGTAAATATTTTCTTCTGTGATGCGGCACTCAGGTGATGTCTCCTAAACCCTATTTTCTTTCAACATTGAGGACAATGTTTCGTTCTGGTTGGGGGGAGGGAATAGTTGACAATTGTGGAATATCTCAATTTTTGTGTAGTTTTTTTTTTAGAAACTAACTGTGGCTAAATTTTTGAGTCGAAGATGGCTGAATATGGAGTGTAACGACTCTAGAAACGCATCTTCTTATTATAAAAAAAAAAATTTCAGACATTTCTTGCTTTGACAGTCATTTTAAGTGTGATCTTTCTAACTTCTTTTACCAATTAGCTTTTCTATGTCATTTTCACCATTCTGCATGCATAATTTTCATTACTAAGACTAGGTTTGGGGGTAGAATTTTTTTTTTTTTTTAAAAAAAGATATTTTGTGTGATCTTTTCATAATTAGATGACATGATAACTTTCAAATTTTAGTATTTGTATTATCTTTGGTCTTTAGTTATATTACACCATGTTTACTACTCTACATGTTGATGTTGAAGACAACTATAAGTTGCTTGAAAGAATGCACATGTCATAATAATTTCCAAGTGAGTTTTTGAGCCTGTTATTTTTCTTGGAGAGTAACCCTTTTTTGCCCATTCTTCATTCAAATTAGTTTTATTGCTTTATACATTATCTCCAAATTTCTGTATAAAAAAAAAAAAATGTTTTGTTGCCACATCTGAAGTTCCATCAAAGTAGTAGATATGGAAGATTATTTAGAACCCTAAAAGATGACAGAAAGGCCATCTTTGGTCCGTTTGAGCCTTTCTAGCCAACCCTATTAATATGTATCCATAGTTAACCCCTTTGAGCCTTAAAAAATAAAGACTTTTTCTCGGCAACCTATTATCTTGTCCCACTCCAATGTGGAGTATCACCTTATATTTTGTATTTCCCACCACCCATTTATGTTTGAAAATAGAGATAATTTTGCATTCACAAAAAAAAAAAAGGGTAAAAAAAAAAAAGAGAGAAAAAGAAACAAAAGAAAAAAAATAAGTATACAAATAAATAAATTAATTAATTAAAAAAAAAAGCAAGTGAAAAGCACCTTACAATCTCCAAAGTTCTCTATTTTTCAAACATATATTTTGTTTTTCCTATTATCCTTTCTTTGTTAGCCACGTCCTTAACCTACGTTACGTCCTAATAAAAGTCCTTCTTGATTTTAGGGAACTATAGTCTTAAATAGAAACTAGTTATATGGGTTGAAAAGATGTGGTAATGCATACTAGAAAAAAAAAAAAAAGAATGATGAATGTATTGGTTTGATTAGCATTAAAATCGTACTATTTCTAAGCTGAGTGCATATTTTTGTCACCTTGGTGAGAGTGTGTGATATTATTTATTTATTATTTTCACTCAATTTACCAATCACTGGAGTGATTATTTTTGGGTTTAATTTCTTTGTGAGAGTATCATTACTACCGGTGAGACCAAACGGGTGGGCCAACTCGTCTGATTCAGGCAAAACCGGATAAAGAAGTGGAAGGTAGGTGTGGATCTCAGTTTTTGGTCCAAGAATACGAAGAAACGGCGAGGACCGTGTGCTCACATTTTGGCCAAATGCTCGCCCACGGCCAAGGCCAAGCCACGCAGCCACCGCGCGGCCAAGGCCACGGCACATGGCCACGCTGGAGCTGCCTATCCTTGCCTCGGGAGCGTGGCTCGAGTGTGTGTTGTGTGTGCGTGAGAGTCTATGACCTGCCTTGGTCGCGAGCATGTGCTGCATTTCGAGCAAGGCACGGAGGCAGCCCGCGGCCAAGGCCTAGGCACGCAGCCAGCCCGCGGCCAAGGCCTAGGCACGCAGCCAGCCCGCGGCCAAGGCCTTGGCACGCAGCCACCCCAAGGCCAAGGCCAAGGCTGTTGAGTACTAGAAAGTGTGTATTTATAGTGGAGAAAATCATCATTTTACACTCCAAGTCTCACTAACATCCCTATTTTTATGTCTTTAAGTCCTTTGTAATTTAATTATGTATGTTTTATTTTAATTAAGTATTTTATGTATTTTAGGGGATATCATGGTCATTTCACAATAAACGAGATATCAGATGAAAAAATGGACAGCACTTTTGAACTCAGGACAGTCGAAAACCTTAGGAGAAGCATAAAAATAAAAACGGTCTCGCTCACATATACTGATCGTTCACACATACTGGTACGGTTGATATATATATTCTCGTCGACAGTGCCTGCTTCACGCCACTGTTCACATGTATCTTTGTCTGTTGCCGACGTGGCACCGCATTTGCGATGACGTGGCACTATACGATGACGTGGCAGTATTTGATTGGACGAATGATGTGGCATTGACCGCTTATGTGGCATTGAATGATGATGTGGCATTGAATGATGATGTGGCGTTGACTGATGACGTGTCACGATACTATTGGACAAAAAATGTTGACCGGTGACGTGGCAGAATGTTAGTGGATCGAAAAAATGTGTGTACGGTACATGCATATACACAGAATAATAGCCCTGATGATGTGTTCCATCCAATAGGAGCTTGCCACGTGGCGCAATCCTGAGCGTCTAAATTGTTTTGATCCGATGGCCATGATTTACTCAGTGTATCTATAAAAAGGGGGCTCCCCCCCTAATTTGACACCCCTGAATCCATTTTTGGACTCCATTTTCTGTAATTCCATCTCCATCTTGTATTTTCTACGTATTTTAATAAAATTCCCATTTTACCCCTAGTTCAAATATGAGTGGCTAATTTCCTTTCAAGCTTGGGTTGAAGGTGAAGTCTCAACATGCTCCATGGGCTTAATTTGGTAAATTTACTTTTTCTTCCCCTTTAATTTATGTGGTTGTTTTGACTTTTCGTAGACAGATAGTAATAATCTTGTCTGGATATCGGCTGAAATAACCGCCTCCCTAGGCAAGGTTATTACTATTTGGCACGGGAAGCCCTTAGCACCATATCTATTAGAGTGTGGTTCATGATGAGTGGAAGTTCCCCCTTCATGATTTAATTGGTACTAATAATGAATGTTAAGCCGATAGTGCATGTTGAGACAGATCCGGAGATCCAAGCATTTCATCCAAATAGTTTATTCCTACAGCTTTAATTTAAATTAATATATTGCCTACTTCATTGTCATTATAAATCCAATCATCCACTTAGAAAATTAATTCTACAAGCAATTAAAATCCACCTCCTCGTGGGATCGACACTCGTCAAATCTATTCTACAATAGATTCGTGCACTTGCGAGTTCAATAAAATTTGCACAACAAAGGTTCGGGATGGTATGGGATTTTGGGCTGATGCATGGTCGGGTTTGGTGGGAGTCGAAAAGAAAAACGGAATCCAATTTGAGGTCCGAACTCGCTTTACGGCCATTTTACCGAGGGCGGGGGTGCAGCGAACGGGTGGGACGCCAAACTCCTCCGATTCGGCGGGTCCGAGAAAGAAGTGGAAGGTAGGTGTGGATCTCACGGGCGCAAGTTTTTCCCGCAAGAAATGGCAAAAATACGGGGGACCCTGCCCCATTTTTCCGCCAAAAAGGCTCAAAATCCGCCAAGCTGCTATGGCACAGGCACGGATTGTCCCAAATCTTCCCTCGGGGCGCAGCCGGAGTGTGTTTTGGTGTGCGTGAGGTCGGGTTTGGTGGAGTCGGTGGCGGAGAAAACGGAATCCAAGGCTCGAGCCAAACTCCTTTTCGGCCATCTTACCGCAGCTAACGGGTGCCCAAACGCCAAGGCACTCGTCCGATTCAGGCAAAACCGAGAAAGAAGTGGAAGGTAGGTGTGGATCCCAACTTCAGGCCATGGTCCAAGAATACGAAGAAACGGCGAGGCACCCAGCCACATTTTGGCCAAATGCCATGGCACCCACCCATCCAAGGCCAAGGATCTTGGGCCACCCCAACGGCCAACGCCAAGGTGCGGGATTTTCGAGTGATGCCTATCCTTGCCTCGAGCACGGCCGGAAAAGACGGAGTGTGTTGAGAGTGTGCGACCTGCCTTGGTCGGCCGATGTGCTGCATTTTGAGCAAGGCACGGGCCAGCCCGCAAAAAGAGGCCGAGGCACGCAGCCACCCGAGTCCCGATTGGCCAGGCACGGGCTAGGGGCCCCGCGCAAGGCCACTGTTTTCCGCCAGCCCGCATCGAAAATAATGGGAACCAGCCAGCCATTTTCCATATGTAGGAAATTAATTAAATCCGTGAGCTATAGCACACGGATTTTGGCCTTTGCCAAAAGGGGAGCGGTGGGGCTGGCTTTAGGGCTGGGGTTTGGCCATGGGAGTCGAAAAAAACGGAATTTGGGTCTCCAAAATTGGCATTTTACGGCCATTTTACCTGGTGGGCAGCCAGAAAAGGGTTTGGCTCCTCCCGCCAAGTCAAAAGTGTGGTAAAAGCCGATAGCAAGTGGAACTGTTCCACTCGAAGAAATTTTGGTCCAAAATTAGGCCGTGTGCTCACATTTTGGCCAAAAGTTCCAAGCACCAATGGGCAAATGGGCAAACAACGCTTGAGCTCCCTTTTCCCTCGGATCCCAGGCCACCATTGGGTTGTGTGTCCATTCCACCCAATTGCGAGCAAAACGCTGCACTTCGAGCAAGGCCATCCAAATCAGCCCGCGGCTCAAGGCACGCAGCGCCACCCCATGGCCATCCTTTTCCAATTTTAAAAAATCGAAGGTTCCAAATTGGATGCCCCAAAGCCATGGCAATCCATTCCGCGGCCAAGGCCTTGGACGGTCCTACCTTCCATTTTGGCCAGATTTACCTTTAATTATTCAACAGGCCAGAGGCCATGGCACCCAGGAGCCCCCTTAGTTGCCAAGGCCAAGGCTTCCACGGTCCTTGGCCACATCTTGGCTTTATCCTTGTCCGCCAAATTAAACTTCTTCATGCCCTGCATTCCATAGTCTCCCTTAATTCCCTATTCAACAAAAAGGCCGAATTAATTAAAAACAAAAATAAAAATAATTAGCAATTATATAATTAAGAGCCTTGGCGGTATATATTATATGCTCAAAAAGGGGCCAAACATGCCCGGCCTTGGCCTTGGCCGCGGGCTGGCCTCACGTGCCTTGCTCGAAATGCAGAAATGCTCGCGACCAAGGCAGGTCGCACACTCTCACGCACACACAACACACACTTGGGTGCGCTCCCGAGGCAAGGATAGGAGCCGAGCTTCGCTGTGCCTTGGCGCATGGGATAGGTGGCTGAGTGGCCCTGGCCTTTGGCCGCGGGCGAGCATTTGGCCAAAATGTGAGCACACGGACCTCACCGCATTGCTTCGTATTCTTGACCAAAACTGAGATCCACACCTACCTTCCACTTTTTCTCCGGTTTTGCCTGAATCGGAGGAGTGGGCCCACCCATTGGGCACCTGCTCGCTGCCGGTAAAATGGCCAGAAACGAGTTTCGAGCTCGGAATTGATTCCGCTTTCTCCGCCACCGACTCCCACCAAACCCGACCACGCCAGCCCAAAATCCCACGCCGCCCCGAACGCGAAATTTGGCCACAACTCCGTGTTCTATAGCTCACGGATTTTTGCCTTTTCCGGCGGAAAATGGGCGCAGGGCCTCCCGCATTATTTTTGCCATTTCTTCGAGCGGAAAACAGTACTTGCGCTGAGGAGGCCCCGCCCAGTTCTACCACAATCGACCACCAAGGGCACGCTTTCGCCCCTTTTCGCACTTCCGCACGCTCGTAAATCATCCGTGAAACAAGGTTCGACCTCAAAATCGACTCCCCTTTTTCCGACGCTCGACTGTCGCACGATCTAATGCATCACCCCAAAATCCCGCACCGCCCGAAACGCTGAAAGTTGGCCAAGATCCGTGAGCTACAGCACACGGCCTTGGCCTTGGCCGCGGGTGGCTGGGTGCCATGGCCTTGGCCTTGGCCTCGGGTGGCTGGGTGCCATGGCCTTGGCCTTGGCCTCGGGTGGCTGCATGCCAAGGCCTTGCCCGCTGGCTGGCTGTGTGCCTAGGCCTTGGCCGCGGGCTGGCTGGGTGGCCTTGGCCGCGGGCTGGCTGGGTGCCATGACCTTGGCCGCGGGTGGATGCGTGCCTTGGCCTTGGCCACGGGGTAGCTGCGTGCCTCGGCCGCGGGCTGGCTCCGTGCCTTGCTCGAAATGCAGCACATGCTCACGACCAAGGCAGGTCGCACACTTCACGCACACAAAACACACACTGGCCGCGCCCCGAGGCAAGGATAGGAGCTCGAGGGTGGCGCTGTGCCTTCGCTTCTTTCTCCGGTTTGGCTGCATGGCTTGGCCTTGGCCGCTGGCGAGCATTTGGCCAAAATGTGAGCACACGGATCCACACCTAATTGATTTCTTCGTATTCTTGGACCAAAAACTGAGCACACGGTACCCACCAAACCAGACCACGCCTGCCAAAATCCCACGCCGTCCCACCAAACGCGAATTTAGCCCACAATCCGTGGTGCTATAGCTCACGGATTTTGGCCTTTTCCAGCGGAAAATGGGCGCAGGGCCTCCTGCATTATTTTTGCCATTTCTTCGAGCGGAAAACTGTACTTGCACCGTGAGGAGGCCCCCGCCCAGTTCTACCACAATCGACCACCGGGCACGCTTTCGGCCCCCTTTTCGCACCCCCACACCTCGGTAAATCGGCCGAAATGAACTTCGACCTCGAATCGACTTCCCTTTTTCCGACGCTCGCCAGTCGCACGATCTAATGCATCACCCCAAAATCTCGCACCACCCTGAAATGTGAAAGTTGGCCAAGATCCGTGAGCTACAGCACACGGCCTTGGCCTTGGCCGCGGGTGGCTAGGTGCCATGGCCTTGGCCTCGGGTGGCTGGGTGCCACGCCTTGGCTGCGGGCTGGCTGGGTGCCATGGCCTTGGCCGCGGGCTGGCTGGGCTTCCATGGCCTTGGCCGCTGGGTGGACGCTGCCTTGGCCTTGGCCAAGGGGTGGCTGCGTGCCTCGGCCTTGGCCTTGGCCACGGGCTGGCTCCGTGCCTTGCTCGAAATGCAGCACATGCTCGCGACCAAAGCAGGTCGCACTCTCTCACGCACACACAACACACACTCGGGGCCGCGCCTCCCGAGGCAAGGATAGGAGCTCGAGCGTGGCCCTTTGCCTTGGCCTTGGCCGCGGGTGGCTGCGTGGCTTGGCCTTGTCCGCGGGCGAGCATTTGGCCAAAATGTGAGCACACGGTACTCGCCATTTCTTCGTATTCTTGACCAAAACTGAGCACACGGTACCCACCAAACCAGACCACGCCTTTGCCAAAATCCCACGCCGCCCGAACGCGAAATTTAGCACACAATCCGTGTGCGATAGCACACGGCCTTGGCCTTGGCCTTGGGGTGGCTGCCACCAAACCCGGCTTGGCCTTGGCCCGGGCTGGCTGCCTGCCTAGGCCTTGGCCGCGGGCTGGCTGGGTGCCATGGGGTTTGTCCTTGGGTGCCTTGGCCTGGCCGCAGGTGGACCTCCCGTGCCTTGGCCTTGGCCACGGGGTGGGTGCGTGCCTTGGCCTCGGGCTGGCCGCCGCCCAGCTCTAAAATGCAGCACATGCTCGTGACCAAGGCACATCGCACACTCTCACACACACACAACACAAACTCGGGCCGCGATCCCGAGGCAAGGATAGGGAGCTCGAGCGTGGCCCTGTTCCATAGTCTTGGCACGGGCGAGCATTTGGCAAAAATGTGAGCACACGGTCCTCACCGCACTTCGTATTCTTGGACCAAAACTGAGATCCACACCTACCTTCAACTTCTTTCTCTGATTTTCCTGAATCGGACGTGTGGCCCACCCATTCGCTGCCGGCCTTGGCCGTAAAATGAGTTTCGAGCTCGGAATTGATTCCGCTTTTCTCCTGCCACCGACTCCCACCAAACCCGACCAGGCCACCCCAAAACCCCACGCCGCCCCCGAAATGCGAATTTGACCACAATCCGTGTGCTATAGCTCACGGATTTTGGCCTTTTCCCGGAAAAAATGTGCGAGGGCCTCCCGCATTATTTTTTCCATTTCTTCGGGCGGAAAACAGTACTTGCACCGCTGAGGAGGAGGCCGCCCCCAGTTCTACCACAATCGACCACATTTGGGCACGCTTTGCCCCCTTTTCGCACTTCCCGCACCTCGGTAAATCGGGCCGAAAACAAGTATCGACCTCAAAATCGACTCCTTTTCCGATGTTCGACTATCGCACGATCTAATGCATCACCCCAAAATCCCGCACCGCCCGAAACGCGAAGTTGGCCAAGATCCGTGAGCTACAGCACACGGCCTTGGCCTTGGACAAAGAAGTGGAAGGTAGGTGTGGATCTCAGTTTTTGGTCCAAGAATAAAGCAACAGTGAGGACTGTGTGCTCACATTTTGGCCAAATGCTCGCCCGCTGCCAAGGCTATGTCACAGGGCCACGCTCGAGCTCCCTATCCTTGCCTCGGGATCGCAGCCCGAGTGTGTGTTGTGTGTGCGTGAGAGTGTGCAACGTGCCTTGCTCGCGAGCATGTGCTGCATTTCGAGCAAGGCAAAGAGCCAGCCCGCGGCCAAGGCATGCAGCCACCCCGTGGCCAAGGCCAAGACACGCGTCCACCCCGTGGCCAAGGCCTAGGCACACAGCCAGCCTGCGGCCAAGGCCTAGGCACCCAGCCAGCCCGCAGCCAAGGCCAAGGCACACAGCCACCCCGCGGCCAAGGCCATGGCACCCAGCCACCCCACGGCCAAGGCAAGGCCATGTGCTGTGGCTCGTGGATCTTGGCCAACTTTCGCGTTTCTGGGGTGGTGCGGGATTTTCGGGTGATGCATTAGATACATGCGACAGTCGAATGTTGGAAAAGACGGGAGTTGATTCCGAGGTCCGAACCTTGTTTTACGGCCGATTTACCGAACGTGCAGGGGTGCGAAAAGGGGACGAAACGTGCCCGCGAATTCGTCCGATTGTGGTAGAACTGGGCCGGGGGCCTCCTCACGGCGCAAGTACTGTTCTCCGCTCGAAGAAATGGCGAAAATAATGCGGGAGGCCCTGTGCCCATTTTTCCGCCGGAAAAGGCCAAAATCCGTGAGCTAGCACATGGATTGTGGCCAAATTTCGCGTTTCAGGGGCGGCGTGGGGTTTTGGGCTGGCGTGGTCGGGTTTGGTGGGAGTCGGTGGTGGGAGAAAACGGAATCCAATTTTGAGCTCCGAAACTCATTTTACGGCCATTTTACCAGCAGCGAACGGGTGCCCAAATGGGTGGGCCAACTCGCCCGATTCAGGCAAAACCGGAGAAAGAAGTGGAAGGTAGGGGTGGATCTCAGTTTTTGGTCCAAGAATACGAAGCAACGGCGAGGACCATGTGCTCACATTTTGGCCAAATGCTCGCCCGCGGCCAAGGCTATGGCACAGGGCCACGCTCGAGCTCCCTATCCTTGCCTCGGGATCACAGCCTGAGCGTGTGTTGTGTGTAGGTGAGAGTGTGCGACGTGCCTTGGTCGCGAGCATGTGCTGCATTTCGAGCAAGGCACGGAGCCAGCCCGCGGCCAAGGCACGCAGACACCCAGTGGCCAAGGCAAAGGCACGCGGCCACCCCGTGGCCAAGGCCAAGGCACGCAGCCACCCCACGGCGAGGGCAAGGCCGTGCAGGCCGCTGTAGCTCACGGATCTTGGCAAACTTTCGCGTTTCAGGGGCGGTGCCGGATTTTGGGGTGCTGCATTAGATACGTACGACAGTCGAACGTCGGAAAAGAGGGGAGTCGATTTCGAGGTCCGAACCTCATTTTACGGCCGATTTGCCGAGGGTGCGGGGGTGCGAAAAGGGGACGAAACGTGCCCGCGAATAGGTCCGATTCTATGGCACAGGGCCAAGGCACGCGTCCACCCCGCGGCCAAGGCCATGGCACCCAGCCACCCCATGGCCAAGGCCTAGGCACGGGCAGCCAGCCCGCGAGGCTACCAAGGCCTTGGCACGCAGCCACCCCGAGGCCAAGGCCTTGGCACGCAGCCATCCCACGGCCAAGGCCAAGGCCAAGGCCGTACTGTAGCTCACGGATCTTGGCCAACTTTCCCGTTTTCGCGCCGGTGCGAGATTTTGTCGTGAAGCATTAGATACGTGTGACAGTCAAACGTCGGAAAAGAGGGGATTCGATTTCGAGGTCCGAACCTCGTTTTACGGCCGATTTACCGAGGGTGGGGGGGTGCGAAAAGGGAACGAAACGTGCCCGCGAATTGGTCTGATTGTGGTAGAACTGGGCCGGGGGCCTCCTCACGGTGCAAGTACTGTTTTCCACTCGAAGAAATGGCGAAAATAATGCGGGAGGCACTGCACCCATTTTTCAACCAGAAAAGGGCAAAATCCGTGAGCTATAGCACACGGATTGTGGCCAAATTTCGCGCTTCGGAAGCGGCATAGGATTTTGGGCTAGCGTGGTCGGGTTTGCTGGGAGTCGGTGGCGGGAGAAAACGGAATCCAATTCCGAGCTCCGAAATACCGAACGTGCGTGAGAGCGAAAAGGGTACGAAACGTGCCCGCCAAGTGGTCCGATTGTGGTAAAACTGGGCCAGGGGCCTCCTCACGGCGAAAGTACTGTTTTCCGCTGGAAGAAATGACGAAAATAGTGTGGGAGGCCCTGCGCTCTTTTTTCCCATTTCTTCGAAGGCCAAAACCGTGAGCTATACCACACGGATTGTGGCCAAATTTCGCTTCGGGGCCGCGGGATTTTGAGCTGGCGTGGTCAGGTTTGGTGGGACACGAAAACACGCTGGTAAATTTTACCGGCAGCGAACGGGTGCCCAAACGGGTGGGCCAACTTGTCCAACTCAGGCAAAACCGGATAAAGAAGTGGAAGGTAGGTGTGGATCTCAGTTTTTGGTCCAAGAATACGAAGAAATGGTGAGGACCGTGTGCTCACATTTTGGCCAAATGCTCGCCCACGGCCCAGTCCAAGCCACGGCCTGCCACCCCGCCTTGCCAAGGCCAAGGGACAGGCCACGCCGAGCTCCCTATCCTGGCCTCGGGATCGCAGCCCGAGTGTGTGTTGTGTGTGCGGGATCGCAGCCCAACGGGTGGGCCAACGGGTCGTACACTATCATGCACACACAACACACACTCGGGCCACGCTCCCGAGGCAAGGATAGGGAGCACGAGCGTGGCCCTGTGCCTTGTCCTTGGCCTAGGAGTGGCCGCAGGCGAGCATTTGGCCGAAATGTGAGCGCACGATCCTCGCCGCTTTCTTCGTAATCTTGACCAAAACTGAGAACCAAACCTACCTTCCACTTCTTTCTCCGGGTTTGCCTGAATCGGATGAGTGGGCCCACCCATTTGGGCACCCGTCACGCCGGTAAATGGCCGTAAAAACGAGTTTCGAGCTCGGAATTGATTCCATTTTCTCCCACCACCGACTCCCACCAAACCTGACGACGCCAGCCCAAAATCCCACGCCGCCACCGAAACGCGAAATTTGGCCACAACCCGTGCGCTATAGCTCACGGATTTTGGCCTTTTCCAGTGGAAAAATGGGCACAGGGCCTCCCGCATTATTTTCGCCGTTTCTTCGAGCGGAAAACAGTACTTGCGCTGCGTGGAGGCCCCCCGCCCAGTTCTACCACAATCGACCAATTCCTGGGCACGTTTCATCCCCTTTTCGCACTCCCGCACCTCGTAAATCGGGCCGAAACAAGGTTCGACCTCGAAATCGACTCCCCTCTTTTCCAACAGTCGACTGCCGCACGTATCTAATGCATCACCCCAAAATCTCGCACCGCCCCGGAAACGCGAAAGTTGGCGAAGATCCGTGAGCCACAGCACACGGCCTTGGCCTTGGCCGCAGGGTGGCTGCGTGCCTAGGCCTTGGCCGCGCGGGGGTGGGTGCCAGGGCCTTTGCCTTGGCCTCGGGTAGTTGCGTGCCAAGGCCTTGGCCGCGGCTGGCTCCGTGACTAGGCCTCGGCCGCGGGGTGGCTGGGTGCCATGGCCTTGGCCGCGGGCTGGCTCCGTGCCTTGCTCGAAATGCAGCACATGCTCGCGACCAAGGTAGGTCGCACACTCACACGCACACACAACACACACTCGGGCCACGCTACCGAGGCAAGGATAGGGAGCTCGAGTGTAGCCCTGTGTGTTGGCCTTGGCCGCGGGGTGGCTGCGAGCCTTGGCCTTGGCCGCGGGCGAGCATTTGGCCAAATTGTCAGAACACGGTCCTCGCCGTTTCTTCGTATTCTTGGACCAAAAACTGAGATCCACACCTACCTTCGACTTCTTTCTCCAGTTTTGCCTGAATCGGACGAGTTGGCCCACCCGCTTGGGCACCCGCTCGATGCCGGTAAAATAGCCGTAAACGAGTTTCAGGGCTCGGAATTGATTCCGCTTTTCCCACCACCGACTCCCACCAACCCCGACGACGCCCGCCTAAAATCCCACGCCGCCCCTGAAACGCGAAATTTGGCCACAATCCGTATGCTATAGCTCACGGATTTGTGCCTTTTCTGGCGGAAAAATGGGCGCATGGCCTCCCGCATTATTTTCACCATTTCTTCGAGCGGAAAACAGTACTTGCCCCATGAGGACACCCCCGGCCCAGTTCTACCACAATCGACCAATTCGAGGGCACGCTTTCGGCCCCCTTTTCGCATCCCCACACCTCGGTAAATCGGCCAGAAACGAGGTTCGACCTTGAAATCGACTCCCTCTTTTCCGACGCTCGACTGTCGCACGATCTAATGCATCACCCCAAAATTTTGCACCGCCCCAGAAACGCGAAACTTGGCCAAGATCCTTCAGCTACAGCACACGCCTTGGCCTTGGCCGCGGGTGGCTGCGTGCCTAGGCCTTGGCCGCGGGTGACTAGGTGGCATGTCCTTGGCCTTGGCCTCGGGTGGCTGGTGCCAAGGCCTTGGCCACGGGCCGGCTGCGTGCCTAGGCCTTGTCCGCGGCTGGCTGGGTGCCATGGCCTTGGCCGCGGGTGGACGCGTGCCTCGGCCTTGGCCTTGGCCGCAGGGTGGCTGCGTGCCTCGGCCTTGGCCTTTGCCGCGGCTGGCTCCGTGCCTTGCTGGAAATGCAGCACATGCTCGCGACCAAGGCAGGTCGCACACTCTCATGCACACACAACCCACACTCGGGCCTCGCCCCGAGGCAAGGATAGGGAGCTCGAGCGTGGCCCCGTGCCTTGGCCTTGGCTACGTGGCTTGGCCTTTGGCCGCGGGTGAGCATTTGGCCAAAATGTGAGCACACGGTCCTTGCCGCTTTTCGTATTCTTGGAACAAAAACTGAGATCCACACCTACCTTCCACTTCTTTCTCCGGTTTTGCCTGAATCGGATGAGTGGGCCCACCCGCTTGGGCACCCGCTCGCTTCCGGTAAAATGGCCGTAAACGAGTTTCGAGCTCGGAATTGATTCCGCTTTTCTCCCACCACCGACTCCCACCAAACCTGACGACGCCCGCCCAAAATACCACGCCGCCCCCGAAGCGCGAAATTTGGCCACAATCCTTGGCCTATAGCTAACGGATTTTGGCCTTTTCCGGCGGACAAATGGGCGCAGGGCCTCCCGCATTATTTTCACCATTTCTTCGAGTGTAAAACAGTACTTGCGCCGAGGAGGGGCCCCCGCCCAGTTCTACCACAATCGACCACCCGCGGGCACGCTTTCGGCCCCTTTTGCACCCCCTCACGCTCGTAAATCGCCATAAATGAGGTTCGACCTCGCAATCGACTCCCCCTTTTCCGATGTTTGACTGTTGCACGATCTAATGCATCAGCCGAAAATCCCGCACCGCCCGAAATGCGAAAGTTGGCCAAGATCCGTGAGCTGCAGCACACGGCCTTGGGCTTGGCTGCAGGCTGGCTGGGTGCCATGGCCTTGGCCTTGGCGGGTGGACGCGTGCCTTGGCTTTGGCAATGGGGTGGCTGGCTGGTGCCATGGCCATGGCCACGGGGCTGGGCTGGCTCCGTGCCTTGCTCGAAATGCAGCACATGCTCGCGACCAAGGCACGCCGCACACTCTCACGCCCACACAACACACACACACTGGGCCGCGCCCCCAAGGCAAGGATAGGGAACTTGAGCGTGGCCCTGTGCCTTAGCCTTGGCCGCGGGTGGCTGCGTGGCTTGGCCTTGGCCGCGGGCGAGCATTTGGCCAAAATGTGAGCACACGGTCCTCGCCGCTTCTTCGATTCTTGGACCAAAACCTGAGATCCAGACCTACCTTCCACTTCTTTCTCGGTTTTGCCTGAATCGGACGAGCTAGCCCACCCGCTTGGGCACCCGTCACTGCCGATAAGATGGCTGTAAAACGAGTTTCGAGCTCGGAATTGATTCCGCTTTCTCCCGCCACCGACTCCCACCAAAACCCCACCACGCCAGCCCAAAATCCCATGCCGCCCCTGAAACACGGAATTTGGCCACATCCCGTGTGCTATAGCTCACGGATTTTGGCCTTTTCCGTGGAAAATGGGCACAGGGCCTCCCGCATTATTTTTGCCATTTCTTCGAGCGAAAACAGTACTTGCGCTGTGAGGAGGCCCTCGCCCAGTTCTACCGCAATCGACCACCCGCGGGGCACGCTTTTGTCCCCTTTTTGCACACCCGCACGCTCGTAAATCGTCAGAAACGAGATTCGACCTCGAATCCACTCCTGTCCTTTCCGACGCTCAATGTCGCACGATCTAATGCATCAGCACAAAATTCCCGCACCGCCCCAGAAACGCGAAAGTTGGCCAACATCCGTGAGCTACAGCACACGGCCTTGGGCTTGGCCGCGGGTTGCTGGGTGCCATGGCCTTGGCCGCTGGGTGGGACCATGCCTAGGCCTTGGCCGCGGGGTGGCTGGGCGCGGCGAGGCCTTGGCCGCGGGTGGCTGCGTGCCTGGCCGGCCTTGGCCGCTGGCTGGCTGGCGTGCCTAGGCCTTAGCCGCGGGTGGCTGCGTGCCTAGGCCTTGGCCCCGGGCTGACGGGGTGCCATAGCCTTGGCTGCAGGGTGGACGCGTGCCTTGGCCTTGGCCACGGGGTGGCTGCGTGCCTTGGCCGCGGGCTGGCTCCGTGCCTTGCTCGAAATGTAGCACATGCTCGCGACCAAAGAACGTCGCACACTCTCACGAACACACAGCACAAACTCGGGCCGTGCTCCCGAGGTAAGGATAGGGAGCTCGAGCGTGGGCCCTGTGCCTTGGCCTTGGCCGCGTGGTGGCTGTGTGCCTTGGCCTTGGCCGCGGGTGAGCATTTGGCCAAAATGTGAGCACACGGTCCTCGCCTGCTCCTTCATATTCTTGGACCGAAACTGAGATCCACACCTACCTTCCACTTCTTTCTCCGGTTTTGCCTGAATCGGACGAGTTGGCCCACCCGCTCGCCGCGGGGTGGCTGCGTGCCTTGGCCTTGGCCACGGGGTGGCTGGGTGCCTTGCCTGAAATGCAGCACATGCTCGCGAACAAGGCACGCCGCACACTCTCAGCACACACAACACACACACTTGGCACACTCCCGGGCAAGGATAGGAGCTCGAGCGTGGCCCTCGTGCCTTGGCCTTGGCCCCGGGGTGGCCACGTGCCTTGGCCTTAGCCTTGGCCGCGGGCGAGCATTTTGCCAAATTGTGAGCACACGGTCCACGCCGTTGCTTCGTATTCTTGGACACAAAACTGAGATTCACACCTACCTTCCACTTCTTTCTCCGGTTTTGCCTGAATCGGACGAGTTGACCCACCCGCTTGGGCACCCGCTCTCTGGCAGTAAATGGCCGAAACGAGTTTCGAGCTCGAATTGATTCCGCTTTTCCCCGCCACCGACTCCCAGAAAACCCGACCACGCCAGCAAAAATCCCACGCCGCCCGAAACGCGAAATTTGGCCGCAGTCCGTGTGCTACAATAGCTCACGGATTTTGGCCTTTTCGGGCGGAAAATGCGAAAGTTGGCCAAGTAGCTCATTGCCTTGGCCGCGGGTGGCTGCGTGCCTTGGCCATGGCCGCGGATGGCTGCGTGCCTAGGCCATGGCCGCGGGATGGCTGCGTGCCTAGGCCATGGCCGCGGGTGGCTGGGTGCCATGGCCTTGGCCTTGGCCACGGGTGGCTGCGTGGCTAGGCCTTGGCCGCGGGTGGCTGGGTGCCTTGCTCGAAATGCAGCACATGCTCGCGACCAAGGCACGCCGCACACTCTCACGCACACACAATACACACTTGGGTCGCGCCTCCCGGGCAAGAAGAGGGAGCTCGAGCGTGGCCCTGTGCCTTGGCCTTGGCCGCTTGGGTGGGCACTGCCTTGGCCGGCCTTTGGCCGCGGGCGAGCATTTTGCCAAAATGTGAGCACACGGTCCTCGCCTTGGCTGGGTGCTGCTTGGCCTTGGCCACGGGTGGCTGGGTGCCTTTGCCTTGGCCACGGGTGACTGCGTGCCTTGGCCTTGGCCTTGGCCGGGTGGCTGGGTGCCATGGCCTTGGCCTTGGCCGCGGGTGGCTGCGGGCCTTGCTCGAAATGCAGCACATGCTCGCGACCAAGGCACGTCGCACACTTTCGCGCACACACAACACACACTTGGACCGCGCTCCATGGGCAAGGATAGGGAGTTCGAGCGTGGCCCTGTGCGTTGGCCTTGGCCGCGGGGTGGCCGCGTGCCTTGGCCGTAGGCGAGCATTTGGCCAAAATGTAAGCACATGGTCCTCGCCGTTTCTTCGTATTCTTGGACCAAAAATTGAGATCCACACCTACCTTCCACTTCTTTCTCCGGTTTTGCCTGAATCTGACGAGTTGGCCCACCCGTTTGGGAACCCGTTCTCTGGCGGTAAATGGCCGTTAAACGAGTTTCGAGGTCGGAATTGATTCCGCTTTCTCCCGCCCAGTTCTACCACTACCGACCAAAATCCGGGGGCACATTTCGCCCCCCTTTTGCACCCCCGCACGCTCGTAAATCGCCATAAAAGGAGGTTCTGACCTCGAATCGACTCCGCCTTCTCCGACGCTCGACTGTCGCACGATCTAATGCATCACCCCAAAATCACGCACTGCCCCAGAAACGCCAAAGTTGGCCAAGATCCGTGAGCTACAGCACGCGCCTTGGCGTTGGCCGCGGGTGGCTGCGTCCCCATGGCCTTGGCGTTGGCCGCGGGTGGATGCGTGCCATGGCCTTGGCCTTGGCCTCGGGTGGCTGGCCTGCCTTGGCCTGGCCTGGCTGCGTGGCCTGGCCTTGACCGCGGCTGGCTGGCTGGCTGGTGCCATGGCCTTGGCCGCTGGCTGGCTGGGTGCCATGGCCTTGGCCGCGTGGCTGGCTGGGTGCCTTGGCCTTGGCCGGTGGACGGACGCGTGCCTTGGCCTTGCCCACGGGTGGCTGCGTGCCTCGGCCTTGGCCTTGGCCGCTGGCTGGCTCCGTGCCTTGCTCGAAATGCAGCACATGCTCGCGACCAAGGCAGGTCGCACACTCATGCACACACAACACACACTGGGCCGCGCCCCGAGGCAAGGATAGGAGCTCGAGCGTGGCCCTGTGCCTTGGCATTCGCCGCGGGTGGCTGCGTGGCTTGGCCTTGGCCGCGGGCGATCATTTGGCCAAAATGTGAGCACACGGTCCTCGCCGCTTTCTTCGCTTTCTTGACCAAAACTGAGATCCACACCTACCTTCCACTTCTTTCTCCGATTTTGCCGAATCGGATGAGTTGGCCCACCCGCTTGTGCACCCGCTCGCTGCCGGTAAGATGGCCGTAACGAGTTTCGAGCTCGAATTGATTCCGCTTTTCTCCCGCCACCGACTCCCACCAAACCCGACGACGCCAGCCCAAAATCCGACGCCGCCCCTTAAACGCGAAATTTGGCTACAATCCGTGTGCTATAGCTCACGGATTTTGTCCTTTTCCGGGGGAAAAATGGGCGCATTATTTTCGCCATTTTCTTCGAGCGAAAACAGTACTTGCACCGTGAGGAGGCCCCCGGCCAGTTCTACCACAATCGACCACCGCTGGGCACGCTTTCGCCCCCTTTTCGCACTTTTCCCGCACCCCACCTCGTAAATCGGCCAAAACGTTCGACCTCGAAATCGACTCCCCTCTTTTCCAACGCTCGACTGTCGCACGTATCTAATGCATCAACCCAAAATCCCACACCGCCCCGGAAACGCGAAAGTTGGCCAAGATCCGTGAGCTACAGCACACGACCTTGCCTTGGCCGCGGGGTGGCTGCGTGCCATGGCCTTGGCCTTGGCCTCGGGGTGGCCGCGTGCTCCGAAACTCGTTTTACGGCCATCTTACCGGCAGCGAACGGGTGCCCAAACGGGTGGGCCCACTCGTCCGATTCAGGCAAAACCGGAGAAAGAAGTGGAAGGTAGGTGTCGATCTCAGTTTTTGGTACAAGAATACGAAGAAACGGCGAGGACCGTGTGCTCACATTTTGGCCAAATGCTCGCCCGGGGCCAAGGCCAAGCCATGCAGCCACCCCGCGGCCAACGCCAAGGCACAGGGCCACGCTCGAGCTCCCTATCCTTGCCTCGGGAGCGCGGCCGGAGTGTGTGTTGTGTGTGCGTGAGAGTGTGCGACCTGCCTTGGTCGCGAGCATATGCTGCATTTCGAGAAAGGCACGCAGCCACCCCGCGGCCAAGGCCAAGGCTGTGTGCTGTCGCTCACGGATCTTGGCCAACTTTCGCGTTTCCGGGGCGGTGCGGGATTTTGGGGTGATGCATTAGATACGTACGACAGTCGAACATCGGAAAAGAGGGGAGTCGATCTCGAGGTCTGAACCTCGTTTCACGGCCGATTTACTGAGGCCGCGGGGGTGCGAAAAGGGAACGAAACGTGCCCTCGAATTGGTCCGATTGTGGTAGAACTGGGCCGGGGGCCTCTTGACGGCGCAAGTACTGCTTTCCGCCCGAAGAAATGGCGGGAGGCCCTGGGCCCATGTTTCCCCCGAAATGGCCAAAATCCGTGAGCTATAGCACATGGATTGTGGCCAAATTTCGCATTTCGGGGGCGGCGTCGGATTTTGCGCTGGCATCGTCGGGTTTGGTGCGAGTCGGTGGCGGGAGAAAACGGAATCCACCCGCTTTTGGCCAATTTCGCTTCACGGATTTCGCATTTTGGCCAAATTTCGCCGCTTCGAGCGCAAAACCGGAGTGTGTGTTGTGTGTTCGTGCGAGTGTGCGACCTGCCTTGGTCGCGAGCATGTGCTGCATTTCGAGCAAGGCACGGAGCCAGCCCACGGCCAAGGCCAAGGCCGAGGCACGCAGCCACCCCGTGGCCAAGGCCAAGGCACGCGTCCACCCCGCGGCCAAGGCCATGGCACCCACCCAGAACGCGGCCAAGGCCTTGGCACGGAGCCACCCCGAGGCCAAGGCCAAGGCCATGGGACGCAGCCACCCCGCGGCCAAGGCCAAGGCCGTGTGCTGTAGCTCACGGATCTTGGCCAAGTTTCGCGTTTCCGGGGCGGTGCGGGATTTTGGGGTGATGCATTAGATACGTCCGACAGTCGAGCGTTGGAAAAGAGGCGAGTCGATTTTGAGTTCCGAACCTCGTTTTACGGCCGATTTACCGAGGGTGCGAGGGTGCGAAAAGGGGACGAAACGTGCCCGCGAATTGGTCCGATTGTGGTAGAACTGGGCCGGGGACCTCCTCACGGCGCAAGTACTGTTTTCCGCTCGAAGAAATTGCGAAAATAATACAGGAGGCCCTGCGACCATTTTTCCCCCGGAAAAGGCCAAAATCCATGAGCTATAGCACACGGACTGTGGCCAAATTTCGCTTCGGGGCGGCGTGATTTTGGGCTGGCGGGGTCGGGTTTGGTTGGAGTCGGTGGTGGAGAAAACGGAATCCACCCGAGCCCGAAACTCATTTTACGGCCATCTTACCGGCAGCAAACGGGTGCCCAAATGGGTGGGCCCACTCGTCCGATTCAGGAAAAACCGGAGAAAGAAGTGGAAGGTAGGTGTGGATCTCAGTTTTTGGTCCAAGAATACGAAGAAACGGCGAGGACCGTGCTCACATTTTGGCCAAATGCTCGCCCGCGCCAAGGCCAAGCCATGCAGCCACCCCGCTGGCAACGCCAAGGCACAGGCCACGCCGAGCTCCCTATCCTTGCCTCGGGAGCACGGCGGGAGTGTGCGTTGTGTCTGCGTGAGAGTGTGCGACCTGCCTTGGTCGCGAGCATATGCTGAATTTCGAGAAAGGCACGTCGCCAGCCCGCGGCCAAGGCCAAGGCCGAGGAACGCAGCCACCCCATGGCCAAGGCCTAGGCACGCGTCCACCCCGCGGCCAAGGCCATGGTACCCAGCCAGCCCGCGGCCAAGGCCTAGGCACCCAGCCACCCCTCGGCCAAGGCCTAGGCATGCAGCCATCCCGCGGCCAAGGCCAAGGACGTGTGCTGTCGTTCACGGATCTTGGCCAACTTTCGCATTTCCGGGGCGGTGCGGAATTTTGGGGTGATGCATTAGATACGTGCGACAGTCGAACTTCGGAAAAGAGGGGAGTCGATTTCGTGGTCCGAACCTCGTTTTACGGCCGATTTACCGAGGGTGCGGGGGTGTGAAAAGGGGACGAAACATGCCCTCGTTTTACGGCCGATTTACCGAGGGTGCGGGAGCACCGCCGGAGTGTGTGTCGTGTGTGCGTGAGAGTGTACGACCTGCCTTGGTCGCGAGCATGTGCTACATTTCGAGCAAGGCACGGAGCCAGCCCGCGGCCAAGGCCAAGGCCGAGGCACGCAGCCACCCCGTGGCCAAGGCCAAGGCACGCGTCAACGCCGTGGCCAAGGGCTAGGCACGCAGCCAGCCCGCGGCCAAGGCCTTGGCACGCAGCCAGCCCGCGGCCAATGCCTTGGCACGCAGCCACCCCGAGGCCAAGGCCAAGGCCATGGCACGCAGCTACCCCGCGACCAAGGCCAAGCCCGTGTGCTGTAGCTCATGGATCTTGGCCAACTTTCGCGTTTCCAGGGCGGTGCGGGATTTTGGGATGATGCATTAGATACGTTCGGCAGTCGAACGTCGGAAAAGAGGGGAGGCGATTTCCAGGTCCGAACCTCATTTTACGGCCGATTTACTCAGGGTGCGTGGGTGCGAAAAGGGGACGAAACGTGCCCGCGAATTGGTCCGATTGTGATAGAACTGGGCCGGGGGCCTCCTCACGGCGCAAGTACTGTTTTCCGCTCGAAGAAATGGCGAAAATAATGCGGGAGGTCCTGCGCCCATTTTTCCCCCGGAAAAGGCCAAAATCCGTGAGCTATAGCACATGGATTGTGGCCAAATTTCGCGTTTCGGGGGGCGGGATTTTGGGCTGGCGTGGTCGGGTTTGGTGGGAGTCGGTGGCGGAGAAAACGGAATCCACCCGAGCTCCAAAACTCGTTTTACGGCCATCTTACCGGCAGCGAACGGGTGCCCAAATGGGTGGGCCCACTCGTCCGATTCAGGCAAAACCGGAGAAAGAAGTGGAAGGTAGGTGTGGATCTCAGTTTTTGGTCCAAGAATAGGAAGAAACGGCGAGGACCGTGTCCTCACATTCTGGCCAAATGCTTGCCCGCGGCCAAGGACAAGCCATGCAGCCACCCCGCGGCCAACGCCAAGGCACAGGGCCACGCTCGAGCTCCCTATCCTTGCCTCGGGAGCGCGGCCGGAGTGTGTGTTGTGTGTGGGTGAGAGTGAGCGACCTGCCTTGGTCGCGAGCATGTGCTGCATTTCGAGAAAGGCACGTAGCCAGCCCGCAGCATAGGCCAAGGCCGAGGCACGCAGCCACGCCGTGGCCAAGGCCTAGGCACGCGTCCACCCCGCGGCCAACGCCATGGCACCCAGCCAGCCCGCGGCCAAGGCCTAGGCACGCAGCCACCCCGCGGCCAAGGCTTTGGCACACAGCCACCCGGTGGCCAAGGCCAAGGCCATGGCACCCAGCCACCCCGCGGCCAAGGCCTAGGCACGCAGCCACCCCGCGGCCAAGGCCAAGCCCGTGTGCTGTCGCTCATGGATCTTGGCCAACTTTCGAATTTCCGGGGCGGTGCGGGATTTTGGGGTGATGCATTAGATACGTGCGACAGTCGAACGTCGGAAAAGAGGGGAGTCGATTTCGAGGTCTGAACCTCGTTTTACGGCCGATTTACCGAGGGCGGTGGGGGTGCGAAAAGGGGACGAAACGTGCCCTCGAATTGGTTCCATTGTGGTAGAACTGGGCCGGGGCCTCCTCACGGCGCAAGTACTGCTTTCCACTCAAGAAATGGCAAAAATAATGCGGAGGCCCTGCGCCCATTTTTCCACAGAAAAGGCCAAAATCCGTGAGCTATAGCACACGGATTGTGGCCAAATTTCGCTTCGGGGCGGCGGGATTTTGGGCTGGCGTGGTCGGGTTTGGTGGGAGTCGGTGGCGGAGAAAACGGAATCCACCCCGAGCTCCAAAACTCGCTTTTACGGCCATCTTACCGCAGCGAACGGGTGCCCAAACGGGTGGGCCCAACTCGTCCGATTCAGGCAAAACCGAGAAAGAAGTGGAAGGTGGGTGTGGATCTCAGTTTTTAGTCCAAGAATACGAAGAAACGGCGAGGACCGTGGTGCTCACATTTTGGCCAAATGCTCGCCCGCGGCCAAGGCCAAGCCACGCAGCCACCCCGCGGCAACGCCAAGGCACAGGGCCACGCCGAGCTCCCTATCCTTGCCTCGGGCGCGGGCCGGAGCGTGAGTTGTGTGTGCGTGAGAGTGTGCGACCTGCCTTGGTCGCGAGCATGTGCTGCATTTCGAGCAAGGCACGGAGCCAGCCCGCAGCCAAGGCCAAGGCCACCCCGCCAAGGCCAAGGCACGCAGCCACCCGCCAAGGCCATGGCACCCAGAGCCCGCCCAAGGCCTTGGCACGCTGCCAGCTCACGGGCCATCTTGGCCAACTTTCGAGGCCATGGCACCAGCCACCCCCGGGGGCGGTGTAGCTCACGGATCTTGGCCAACTTTCGCTTCCGGATTTTCGGGGTGATGCATTAGATACGTGCGACAGTCGAGCGTTGGAAAAGAGGGGAGTCGATTTCGAGGTCCGAACCTCGCTTTTACGGCCGATTTACCGAGGTGTGGGGGTGTGCAAAGGGGATGAAACGTGCCCGCGAATTGGTCCGATTGTGGTAGAACTGGGCCGGGGCCTCCTCACGGTGCAAGTACTTTTTTCCGCTCAAGAAATGGCAAAAAAATGCGGGAGGCCCTGCGCCCATTTTTCCTCGAAAATGCCAAAATCAGTGAGCTATAGCACACGGATTGTGGCCAAATTTCGCTTCGGGGCGGCGTGGGATTTTGGGCTGGCGTGGTCGGGTTTGGTGGGAGTCGGTGGCGAGAAAATGGAATCCACCCGAGCTCCGAAACTCATTTTACGGCCATCTTACCGCAGCAAACGGGTGCCCAAACGGGTGGGCCCACTCGTCCGATTCAGGCAAAACCGAGAAAGAAGTGGAAGGTAGGTGTGGATCTCAGTTTTTGGTCCAAGAATACGAAGAAACGGCGAGGACCGTGTGCTCACATTTTGGCCAAATGCTTGCCCGCAGCCAAGGCCAAGCCACGCAGCCACCCCGCGCCAACGCCAAGGCACAGGGCCACGCCGAGCTCCCTATCCTTGACTCGGGAGCGCGCCAGTGTGTGTGTGTGTGGCCAGAGTGCCACGACGCTGCCTTGAGGCCGAGCATGTGCTGCATTTCAGCGGCACGGAGCCACCCCGCGGCCAACGCCAAGGCACAGGGGCCACACGCAGCCCCTATCCTTGCCTCGGGAGCGTGGGCCGGCATGTGTTGTGTGTGCACCCCGAGAGTGTGCGACCTGCCTTGGTCACGAGCATGTGCTGCATTTCGAGCAAGCCACGGAGCCAGCCCGGCCAAGGCCAAGGCCTTGGCACACAGCCACCCCGTGGCCAAGGCCAAGGCATGCGCAGCCACCCCGCTGCCAAGGCCATGGCACTCCAGCCATCCCGCTGGGCCATGGCAGGCCACCCAGCGGCCAAGGCCAAGGCCGTGTGCTGTCGCTCACGGATCTTGGCCAACTTTCGCGTTTCCGGGCCGGTGCGGGATTTTGGGGTGATGCATTAGATACGTGCGACAGTCAAGGGTTGGAAAAGAGGGGAGTCGATTTCGAGGTCCGAACCTTGTTTTACGGCCGATTTTCCGAGAGTGCAGGGGTGCGAAAAGGGGACGAAACGTGCCCGCGAATTGGTCCGATTGTGGTAGAACTGGGCCGGGGGCCTCCTCACGGCGCAAGTACTGTTTTCCGCTCAACGAAATGGCAAAAATAATGCGGGAGGCCCTGCGCCCATTTTTCCTCGAAAAAAGGCCAAAACTGTGAGCTATAGCACACGGATTGTGGCCAAATTTCGCTTCGGGGCGGCGGGGGATTTTGGGCTGGCGTGGTCGGGTTTGGTGGGAGTCGGTGGTGGAGAAAACGGAATCCATTTCTGAGCTCCGAAACTCGCTTTTACGGCCATCTTACCGCAGCGAACGGGTGCCCAAACGGGTGGGCCACTCGTCCGATTCAGGCAAAACCGAGAAAGAAGTGGAAGGTAGGTGTGGATCTCAGTTTTTGGTCCAAGAATACGAAGAACGGCGAGGACCGTGCTCACATTTTGGCCAAATGCTCGCCCGCGCCAAGGCCAAGGCCAAGCCACAGCAGCCACCCCGCTGCCAACGCCAAGGCACAGGGCCACGCCGAGCTCCCTATCCTTGCCTCGGGAGCGGGCCGGAGTGTGTGTTGTGTGTGTGTGAGAGTGTGCGACCTGCCTTGGTCACGAGCATATGCTGCATTTCGAGAAAGGCACATAGCCAGCCCGCGGCCAAGGCCAAGGCCCAGTCAAGCAGCCACCCCGGCACGGCCAAGGGCTAGGCACGCGCCACCCCGCGGCCAAGGCCATGGCACCCAGCCAGCCCGCGGCCAAGGCCTAGGCAAGCAGCACCCAGCCACCCCGCGGCCAAGGCCTTGGCACACAGCCACCCCGTGGCCCAGGCCAAGGCCATGGCACCCAGCAGCCAGCCAGCCCAGGCCAAGGCCGCCACCCAGCCACCCCGCTGACAAGGCCAAGGCCGTGCTGTCGCCACGGATCTTGGCCAACTTTCGCTTTCTGGGGCGGTGCAGGATTTTGGGGTGATGCATTAGATACGTGTGACAGTCGAATGTCGGAAAAGAGGGGAGTCGATTTCGAGGTCCGAACCTCGCTTTTACGGCCGATTTACCGAGGGTGCGGGGTGCGAAAAGGGGACGAAACGCTCCATCGAATTGGTCCAATTGTGGTAGAACTGGGCCGGGGCCTCCTCACGGCGCAAGTACTGCTTTCCGCCAAAGAAATGGAAAAAATAATGCGGGAGGCCCTGCCCCATTTTTCCTCCAGAAAGGCCAAAAACTGTGAGCTATAGCACACGGATTGTGGCCACATTTCGCGCTTCGGGGCGGCGTGATTTTGAGCTGGCGTGGTCGGGTTTGGTGGGAGTCGGTGGCGGAGAAAACGAATCCACCCGAGCTCTGAAACTCGCTTTACGGCCATCTTACCGCAGCGAACGGGTGCCCAAACGGGTGGGCCAACTCGTCCAATTCAGGCAAAACCGAGAAAGAAGTGGAAGGTAGGTGTGGATCTCAGTTTTTGGTCCAAGAATACGAAGAAACGGCGAGGACCGTGTGCTCACATTTTGGCCAAATGCATGCCCGCAGCCAAGGCCAACCCAAGCAGCCACCCCGCGGCCAACGCCAAGGCACAGGGCCACACTCGAGCTCCCTATCCTTGCCTCGGGAGCGGGCCGGAGCGTGTGTGGTGTGTGCATGAGAGTGTACGACCTGCCTTGGTCGCGAGCATATGCTGCATTTCGAGAAAGGCACGTAGCCAGCCCGCGGCCAAGGCCAAGGCCGAGGCACGCAGCCACCCCGTGGAAAGGCCTAGGCATGCGTCCACCCCGGCCAAGGCCATGGCACCCAGCCAGCCCGCGGCCAAGGCCTAGGCACGCAGCCACCCCGCCCTGGCACCAAGGCCTTGGCACACAGCCACCCCGCGGCCAAGGCCTAGGCACGCAGCCACCCCGCGGCCAAGGCCTTGGCACACAGCCACCCGGTGGCCAAGGCCAAGGCCATGGCACCCAGCCACCCCGCGGCCAAGGCCTAGGCACGCAGCCACCCCGCGGCCAAGGCCAAGGCCGGGTGCTGTCACTCACGGATCTTGGCCAACTTTCGCGTTTCAGGGGCGGTGCGGGATTTTGGGGTGATGCATTAGATACGTGCGACAGTCGAATGTCGGAAAAGAGGGGAGTCGATTTCAAGGTCCGAACCTCGTTTTACGGCCGATTTACCGAGGGTGCAGGGGTGCGAAAAGGGGACGAAACGTTCACTCGAATTGGTCCGATTGTGGTAGAACTGCGCCGGGGGCCTCCTCACGGCGCAAGTAATGTTTTCCGCTTGAAGAAATAGCGAAAATAATGCGGGAGGCCCTGCGCCCATTTTTCCGCCCGAAAAGGCCGAAATCCGTGAGCTATAGCACACTAATTGCGGCCAAATTTCGTGTTTCAGGGGAGGCATGGAATTTTTGGCTGACATGATGGGGTTTGGTGGGAGTCCGTGGCGGGAGAAAACGGAATCCAATTCCGAGCTCCGAAACTCGTTTTACGGCCATTTTGCCGCCAGAGAACGGGTTCCCAAACGGGTGGGCCAACTCGTCCGATTCAGGCAAAACCGGTGAAAGAAGTGGAAGGTAGGTGTGGATCTCAGTTTTTGGTCCAAGAATACGAAGCAACGGCGAGGACTGTGTGCTCAAATTTTGGCAAAATGCTCACCCGCAGCCAAGGCCAAGGCCACGCAGCCACCACCCCGCCAACGCCAAGGCACAGGGGCCACGCCGAGCTCCCTATCCTTGCCCCGGGAGCGCCCAAGTGTGTGTTTGTGTGTGCGCGAGAGTGCGACCTGCCTTGGTCGCGAGCATGTGCTGCATTTCGAGCATGGCACGCAGCCAGCCCGCCAAGGCCAGGCACGGCCAAGGCCAAGGCACAGGCAGCCCACCCCGCGGCCAAGGCCATGGCACAGCCAGGCCCAAGGCACACCAGCCAGGCCAAGGCCCAGGCACGCAGCCACCCCCGCCAAGGCCAACGCCGCCACCCCGCGCCAGGCCGCCGTGCTGTAGCTCACGGATCTTGGCCAACTTTCGCTTCCAGGGCGGGCGGGCATTTGGGTGATGCATTAGAAACGTGCGACAGTCGAACGCCGGAGAAGACGGGAGTCGATTCCGAGGTCCGAACCTCGCTTTACGCCTGATTTACCGAACGGGTGCGGGGTGCGAAAGGGGACGAAACATGCCCGCGAATTGGTCCGGTTGTGGTAGAACTGGGCCGGGGCCTCTCACGGTGCTAGCACTGTTTTCCTCTCAAGAAATGGTGAAAATAATGGGAGGCCCTGCGCCCATTTTTCCGCCCGAAAAGGCCAAAATCCGAGCTATAGCACACGGATTGCGGCGAAATTTCGCTTTCGGGGGCGGCGGGATTTTTGGCTGGCGTGGTCGGGTTTGGTGGGAGTCGGTGGCGGAGAAAACGGAATCCACCCGAGCTCCGAAACTCGCTTTTACGGCCATTTTACCGCCAGAGAACGGGTTCCCAAACGGGTGGGCCAACTCGTCCGATTCAGGCAAAACCGAGAAAGAAGTGGAAGGTAGGTGTGGATCTCAGTTTTTGGTCCAAGAATACGAAGCAACGGCGAGGACCGTGTGCTCACATTTTGGCAAAATGCACCCGCTGCCACCAAGGCCACCACGCCACCACCAAGGCCAAGGCCAAGGCACAGGGCCACGCCGAGCTCCCTATCCTTGCCCCGGAGCGCGGCCCAAGTGTGTATTGTGTGTGCGCGAGAGTGCGACGTGCCTTGGTCGCGAGCATGTGCTGCATTTCGAGGGCACGTGCCTTGGTCGCGGCCACCATGTACTGCATTTCGAAGCATGGCACGCAGCCACCCCGGCCAGCCAGGCCAAGGCCTAGGCACGGCAGCCACCCGGCCAAGGCCTAGGCCTGGCACCCAGCCACCCCGCTGCACGCAGCCAGGCCGGCCGTGCTGTAAGCTCACGATCTTGGCCAACTTTCGCTTTCCAGGGCGGTGGCGGGATTTTGGGGTGATGCATTAGATACGTGCGACAGTCGAACGTCGGAGAAGACGGGAGTCGATTCCGAGGTCCGAACCTCGCTTTTACGCCTGATTTACCGAACGTGCGGGGTGCGAAAAGGGACGAAATGCCCGCGAATTGGTCCGGTTGTGGTAGAACTGGGCCGGGGCCTCCTCACGGTGCTAGCACTGTTTTCCTCTCAAGAAATGGCGAAAATAATGCGGAGGCCCTGCGCCCATTTTTCCGCCCGAAAAGGCCAAAATTGTGAGCTATAGCGCACGGATTGCGGCCAAATTTCGCGCTTCGGGGCGGCGATTTTTGGCGGGCGTGGTCGGGTTTGGTGGGAGTCGGTGGCGGAAAAACGGAATCCACCCGAGCCCGAAACTCGCTTTTACGGCCATTTTACCGCCAGAGAACGGGTTCCCAAACGGGTGGGCCAACTCGTCGGATTCAGGCAAAACCGGAGAAACAAGTGGAAGGTAGGTATGGATCTCAGTTTTTGGTCCAAGAATACGAAGCAACGGGGAGGACCGTGTGCTCACATTTTGGCAAAATGCTCGCCCGCGGCCAGGCCAAGGCCAAGGCACGCGGCAACCCCGCGGCCAAGGCCAAGGCAGAGGGCCACGCCGAGCTCCCTATCCTTGCCCCGGAGCGCCGAAGTGTGTATTGTGTGTGCGCGAGAGTGTGCGACGTGCCTTGGTCCCGAGAATGTGCTGCATTTCGAGCATGGCACGCAGCCAGCCCGAGGCCAAGGCCAAGGCACGCAGCCACCCCGCCAAGGCACGGCCAAGGCCAAGGCCATGGCACCCAGCCACCCCGCTGCCAAGGCCTACGACTGTGCACCCAGCCACCCCTAGGCCGAGGCCGTGCTGTAGCTCACGGATCTTGGCCAACTTTCGCTTTCCGGGCGGGGCAGGATTTTGGGGTGATGCATTAGATATGTGCGACAGTCGAACGTTGGAGAAGATGGGAGTCGATCCGAGGTCTGAACCTCGCTTTTACGCCTAATTTAACGAACGTGCGGGTTGTGAAAAGGGAACGAAACGTCCGCGCGCCAATTGGTCGGGTTGTGGTAGAACTGAGCCGGGGCCTCCACACGGTGCTAGTACTGTTTTCCTCTCAAGAAATGGCGAAAATAATGCGGGAGGCCCTGCGCCCATTTTTCCGCCCGAAAAGGCCAAAAGCTATAGCACACGAGCGGTCCAAGTGTGTGTTTTGTGTGTGTACGAGAGTGTGCGACGTGCCTTGACATGGCCGCGGGTGGCTGCATGCCTAGGCCAAAACCGGCCGCTGGGTGGCTGCGTGCCTAGGCCAACGGCGAGGACCGTGTGCTCACATTTTGGCAAAATGCTCGCCCGCCCAAGGCACGCCAAGCCACCCCCCGCTGCCAAGGCCAAGGCAGAGGGCCACGCCGAGCTCCCTATCCATGCCCCAGGAGCGGTCCACGTGTCTGTTGTGTGTGTGCGAGAGTGTACGACGTGCCTTGGTCGCGAGCATGTGCTCCATTTCGAGCAAGGCACGCAGCCATCCCGCGGCCAAAGCCAAGGCACGCAGCCATCCCGCGGCCAAAGCCAAGGCACGCAGCCATCCCGCGGCCAAAGCCAAGGCACGCAGCCACCCCGCGGCCAAAACCAAGGCCATGGCACCCAGCCACCCACCCGCCATGGCCTAGGCACGGAGCCACACCGCGGCCAAGGCCTAGGCACGCAGCCACCCCGCTGCCATGGCCTACGCGCGCAGCCACCCGCAAGCCAAGGCCGTGTGCTGTAGCTCACGGATCTTGGCCAACTTTCGCTTTCCGGGCGGGGCGGATTTTGGGGTGATGCATTAGATACGTGCGACAGTCGAACGCCGGAGAAGACGGGAGTCGATTCCGAGGTCCAAACCTCGCTTTACGCCTGATTTAGCAAACGTATGGGGTGCGAAAAGGGGACGAAACATGCCCGCGAATTGGTCCGGTTGTGGTAGAACTGGGCCGGGGCCTCCTCACGGTGCTAGTACTGTTTTCCTCTCGTAGAAATGGCGAAAATAATGCGGAGGCCCTGCACCCATTTTTCCGCCGAAAGGCCAAAACCGTGAGCTATAGCACACGGATTGCGCCAAATTTTGCGCTTCGGGGCGGCGGGATTTTTGGCTGGCGTGGTCGGGTTTGGTGGGAGTCGGTGGCGGGAGAAAAGGGAATCCAATTCCAAGCTCCGAAACTCGCTTTTACGGCCATTTTACCGCCAGAGAACGGGTGCCCAAACGGGTGGGCCAACTCGTCCGATTCAGGCAAAACCGAGAAAGAAGTGGAAGGTAGGTGTGGATCTCAGTTTTTGGTCCAAGAATACGAAGCAACGGCGAGGGACCGTGTGCTCACATTTTGGCCAAATGCTCGCCACGCTCCGACCAAGGCCAAGGCATAGTGCCACGCCGAGCTCCCTATCCTTGCCCCGGGAGCGCCCAAGTGTGTGTTGTGTGTGCGCAAGAGTGTACGACGTGCCTTGGTCGCGAGCATGTGCTGCATTTCGAGCAAGGCATGCAGCCAGCCCGCACGCGCGCGGCATCAACGGCCAATGCATATAGCGGGCGTGGCCCAAGCATCTGTCCGACTTTGTTTGGGCCGAAATTTTACGAGGTGACGTATTTCGACCGGGTTGTCTTACGGGACTCAAAAGTGGGGGAAACAGCGCGAAGCCCGGGCCCCATTTTTCGGGCCAAAATGGCCAAAGACCGTGCTGTAGCTCATGGATCTGGTCCAACTTTCGTGCCGCGGCCAATGCCTAGGTATGGTGCAGCCAACGCCGCCTCCCGAGGCAAGGATAGGAGCTTGAGCGTGGCCCCGTGCCTTGGCCGTGAGCACCCGCTTTTGCCCCCACTCCCAGCATGCCACGTGAGGCCAAAAACACCTCTTTTCGTGCCACGAAATATTTTTCTTTCTATTTAATAGTATTTCACATTTTTTTCTGCCATAATGGAAAAAATCACACCGTAATTCAATATACTTTTTTTTTTGGGGTGAGAGTCAGCTCAAGGACTGGTGGTGTCTACCGCTGGTGGGTCCAAAATTGCTCTAATACCTCGATTGTCGATTGCATATATATCCTAATATGCAGCAGAAAATAATTTTTAAATTAAATGTGAAATATTCAGATTCTAAATTAATGTAATAATATTGAAGAGAATATTCAAGCTTTAGCTCGCTTGAACCCCTAACATGTAGGTCAAAATGCAAATAAATTTTCAAGCCTACCAATTGAGACAACCCTAAAATTTCAACAATAAGACATTTTAATTTGGATTTGACCACGTAAATCAAATAACTTAAATGTCCAATTGTGATGTGAAATCGTTAATTATTTGATTTATAATTAATTTGTATCTTAGATCCAAATATAAATTTTATTTAAGTAGTCGTATATTGATATTTTAAGTTGTCTCAATGGTAGGCTTGAAAATTTATTTGCATTTTTGACCTACATGTTAGGGGTTCAAGCGAGAGCTAAAGCTTCAATATTCTCTTCAAATATTATTACATTAATTTCAAAAACAACATATCTGCATATTTCACATTTAATTTAAAAATTATTTTCTGCTGCATATTAGATATATATGCAATCGACAATCGAGGTATTAGAGCAATTTTGACCCACCAGCAAGAGACACCACCAGTCCTTGAGCTGACTCTCACCCCCAAAAAAAAAAATATATTGAATTACGGTGTGATTTTTTCCATTATGGCAGAAAAAATGTGAAATACTATTAAATAGAAAGAGAAAATATTTCGTAGCACCTAAAAGAGGTGTTTTTGGCCTCACGTGGCATGCTGGGAGTGGGGGCAAAACGGGTGCTCACGGCCAAGGCACGGGCCACGCCAAGCTCCCTATCCTTGCCTCGAGCGAGCGCTGGCTGCACCATACCTGGGCATTGGCCGCGCACGAAAGTTGGGACCAGATCCGCGAGCTACAGCACACGGTCTTTGGCCATTTTGGCCCGAAAAATGGGGCCCGGAGCTTCCGCGCTGTTTCCCCACTTTTGAGTCCCGTAAGACAACTTCGGGTCGAAATACGCACCTCCTAAAATTTCGCCCAAACAAAGTCGGACAGATGCTTGGGCCACGCCCGCTATATGCATTGGCCGTGATGCCGCTGCGGGCTGGCGCGGGCTGCATGCCTTGGCCTTGGCGGGCTGGCTGCATTGGCCGCCTTGCTCGAAATGCAGCACATGCTCGCGACCAAGGCACGCCGTACACTCTTGCGCACACACAACACACACTTGGGCCGCGCCTCCCGGGCAAGGATAGGGAGCTCGAGCGTGGCACTATGCCTTGCCCTTGGCCGCGGGCGAGCATTTGGCCAAAATGTGAGCACACGGTCCTCGCCGTCGCTTCGTATTCTTGGACCAAAACTGAGATCCACACCTACCTTCCACTTCTTTCTCCGGTTTTGCCTGAATCGGACGAGTTGGCCCACCCGCTTGGGCACCCGCTCTCTGGCGGTAAATGGCCGTAAAACGAGTTTCGAGCTTGGAATTGATTCCCTTTTCTCCCGCCACCGACTCCCACCAAACCCGACCACGCCAGCCAAAAATCCCACGCCGCCCCGAAACGCAAAATTTGGCCGCAATCCGTGTGCTATAGCTCACGGAATTTGGCCTTTTCGGCCGGAAAATGGGAGCAGGGCCTCCCGCATTATTTTCGCCATTTCTTCGAGAGGAAACAGTACTAGCACCATGAGGAGGCCCCCGGCCAGTTCTACCACATCCGACCACCCAAGGGCATGTTTCGCCCCCTTTTCGCACCCCCGCACGCTTGCTAAATCAGACGTGAAACGAGGTTTGACTCGAATCGACTCCCGCCTTCTCCGACGCTCGACTGTCGCACGATCTAATGCATCACCCCAAAATCACGCCCGCCCGAAACGCCGAAAGTTGGCCAAGATCCGTGAGCTACAGCACACGGCCTTGGCTGCGGAGTGGCTGCGCGCCTAGGCCATGGCCGCGGGTGGCTGGTGCCTAGGCCTTGGCCTTGGCCGGTGTGGCTGGCCGTGCCTAGGCCATGGCCGGGGTGGCTGGGTGCCATGGCCTTGGTTTTGGCCGCGGGTGGCTGCGTGCCTTGGCTTTGGCCGTTGGCGGTGGCTGCGTGCCTTGGCCTTTGGCCGGGCTGGCTGTGCCCTGTGTGCCTTGCTCGAAATGCAGCACATGCTCGCGACCAAGGGACGCCGCACACTCTCACACACACACAACACACACTTGGACCGCGCCTCCTGGGGCATGGATAGGAGCTCGAGCGTTGGCCCCTCTGCCTTGGCCTTGGCCTTGGCTGGGTGGCCTTGCCTTGCCTTGGCCGCTTGGGCAAAACTGAGATCATTTTGCCAAAATGTGAGCACACGGTCCTCGCCCACCCTAGGCACGCAGCCACCCCGCGGCCATGGCCTAGGCATGCAGCCACCCCGCCGCCCATGTCCAAGGCACGCCGCACACTCTCGTACACACAAACACACACTTGGACCGCGCCACGGATTTTGGCCTTTTCGGCGGAAAATGGGCGCAGGGCCTCCCGCATTATTTTCGCCATTTCTTCGAGAGGAAAACAGTACTAGCACCGTGAGGAGGCCCCCGCTCAGTTCTACCACAACCGAACCACCCGCGGGGCACGCTTCCCCCTTTTCACAACCCCGCACGCTCGTAAATTAGACGTAAAACGAGGTTCAGACCTCGGAATCGACTCCCATCTTCTCCAACGCTCGACTGTCGCACATATCTAATGCATCACCCCAAAATCCTGCCCCGCCCGGAAACGCGAAAGTTGGCCAAGATCCGTGAGCTACAGCACACGGCCTTGGCCTAGGGGTGGCTGCGTGCCTTGGCCTTGGCCGCTGGGTGGCTGGGTGCCATGGCCTTGGCCTTGGCCGCGGGTGGCTGCGTGCCTTGGCCTTGGCCTCGGGCTGGCTGCGTGCCATGCTCGAAATGCCGCACATTCTCGGGACCAAGGCACGCCGCACACTCTCACACACACACACACACTTCTTGGCCGCGCCCCCGGGCAAGGATAGGAGCTCGAGCGTGGCCCTGTGCCTTGGCCTTGGCCGCAGGGTGGGGCGTGCCTAGGCCTTGGCCTTGGCCTTGGCCGCGGGCGAGCATTTTGCCAAAATGTGAGCACACGGTCCTCGCCGCAGCCAGATTCTTGGACCAAAACTGAGATCCACACCTACCTTCCACTTCTTTCTCCGGTTTTGCCTGAATCGGACGAGTTGGCCCACCCGCTTTGGGAACCCGTCTGGCGGTAAATGGCCGAAACGAGTGTCGGAGCTCGGAATTGATTCAGTTTTTCCCGCCACCGACTCCCACCAAACCCGACCACGCCCGCCAAAATCCCACGCCGCCCCGAAACGCGAAATTTGGCCGCAATCCGTGCGCTATAGCTCACGGATTTTGGCCTTTTCGGGCGGAAAATGGGCGCAGGGCCTCCCGCATTATTTTCGCCATTTCTTCGAGAGGAAAACAGTGCTAGCACCGTGAGGAGGCCCCCGCCCAGTTCTACCACAACCGACCACCAAGGGCACGTTTCGCCCCCTTGTCGCACCCCCGCACGCTCGTAAATCAGACGAAACGAGGTTCGACCTCGAATCGACTCCCGCCTTCTCCGACGCTCGACTGTCGCACGATCTAATGCATCACCCCAAAATCCCGCCCGCCCGGAAACGCGAAAGTTGGCCAAGATCCGTGAGCTTACAGCACACGGCCTTGGCCGCGGGTGGGCTGCTGGCTGCCTAGGCCTTAGCCGCGGGTGGCTGGGTGCCATGCCTTGGCCTGGCCGCGGGCTGGCTGCAGTGCATGGTGCAGCACATGCTCGACCAAGGCACGCCGCACACTTCACACACACACACATACACACTTGGGCCGCGCTCCCGGGCAAGGATAGGGAGCTCGAGCGTGGCCTTGGCCTTGGCCCTTGGCCTTGGCCTTGGCCTTGGCCTTGGCCGAGCATTTTGCCAAAATGTGAGCACACAGTCCTCGCCGTTGCTTCGTATTCTTGGACCAAAAACTGAGATCCACACCAACCTTCCACTTCTTTCTCCGATTTTGCCTGAATCGGATGAGTTGGCCCACCCGTTTGGGCACCCGTTCTCTGGCGGTAAAATGGCCGTAAAACGAGTTTCGGAGGAGCTCGGAATGGGATTCCCTTTTCTCCAGCCGCCGACTCCCACCAAACCCGATCACGCCAGCTAAAAATCCCACGCCGCCCCCGAAACGCGAAATTTGGCCGCAATCCGTGTATAGCTCACGGATTTTGGCCTTTTCGGGCGGAAAAATGGGCGCAGGGCCTCCCACATTATTTTCTCCATTTCTTCGAGAGGAAAACAGTACTAGCACCGTGAGGAGGCCCCCGGCCCAGTTCTACCACAACCGACCACCCGCGGGCACGTTTCGCCCCTTGTCGCACCCCCGCACGCTCGTAAATCAGACGTAAAACGAGGTTCGACCTCGAATCGACTCCCGCCTTCTCCGACGCTCGACTGTCGCACGCTTCTAATGCATCACCCCAAAATGCCCGCACCGCCCTGAAACGCGAAAGTTGGCCAAGATCCGTGAGCTACAGCACACGGCCTTGGCCGGGTGGCTGCGGGTGGCCTTGGCCTAGGCCTGGGGTGGCCTTGGGGTGGCTGGGTGCCTTGCCATGGCCTTGGCCTTGGCCGCGGGCTGGCTGGGTGGCCCTGGCCTTGGCCTTGGCCTTGGCCTGGCTGCTGCCTGGCTTGGCCGTGTGCCTTGCTCGAAATGCAGCACATGGTCGCGACCAAGGCACGCCGCACACTCTCACGCACACACACACACACTTGGGCCGCGCCCTCCCGGGCAAGGATAGGAGCTCGAGCGTGGCCCTGCCTTGGCCTGCCTTGGCCTTGGCTGCGGGTGAGCATTTTGCCAAAATTTGGCCAAAATGTGAGCACACGGTCCTCGCCGCTTCTTCGTATTCTTGGACCAAAACTGAGATCCACACCTACCTTCCACTTCTTTCACCGGTTTTGCCTGAATCGGACGAGTTGGCCCACCCGCTTGGGAACCCGCTCTCTGGCAAATGGCCGTAAAACGAGTTTCGAGCTCGGAATTGATTCCGCTTTTCTCCCGCCACGACTCCCACCAAACCCCATCATGTCAGCCAAAAATCCATGCCGCCCCTGAAACGAAATTTGGCCGCAATTAGTGTGCTATAGCTCACGGATTTTTGGCCTTTTCGGGGGAAAATGGGCGCAGGGCCTCCCGCATTATTTTCGCCATTTCTTCAAGCGAAAACAGTACTTGCGCCGTGAGGAGGCCCCCGCCCAGTTCTACCACAATCGACCACCCGAGGAACGCTTTCGGCCCCCTTTCGCACCCCCGCACGCTCGTAAATCGGGCCGTAAACGAGGTTCGACCTTGAAATCGACTCCCCTTTTCCGACGTTCGACTGTCGCACGTATCTAATGCATCACCCCAAAATCCCGCACCGCCCCGGAAACGTGAAAGGTGGCCAAGATCCGTGAGCTACAGCATACGCCCTTTGCCGCGGGTGGCTGCGTGCCTAGGCCTTGGCCGCGGGGTGGCTGGGTGCCATGGCCTTGGCCTAGGCCACCCTGTGTCAGTGTGCCAAGGCCTTGGCCGCGGGTGGATGTGTGACAAGGCATTGGCACCCGGGTGGCTGCGTGCCAAGGCCTAGGCCGCGGGGGCTGGCTGCGTGCCTAGGCCTTGGCCGCGGGCTGGCTGGGTGCCATGGCCTTGGGCCGGGGTGGACGCATGCCTAGGCCTTTCCCACGGGTGGCTGCGTGCCTCGGCCTTGGCCTTGGCCGCGGCTGGCTACGTGCCTTTCTCGAAATGCAGCATATGCTCACGACCAAGGCAGGTCGTACACTCTCATGCACACACCACACACACTCCGGCCGCGCCTCCCGAGGCAAGGATAGGGAGCTCGAGCGTGGCCCTGTGCCTTGGCGTTGGCCGCGGGTGGCTGCGTGGCTTGGCCTTGGCTGCGGGCAAGTTTTGGCCAAAATGTGAGCACACGGTCCTCGCCGCTTCTTCGTATTCTTGGACCAAAAACTGAGATCCACACCTACCTTCCACTTCTTTCTCCGGTTTTGCCTGAATTGGACGAGTTGGCCCACCCGCTTGGGCACCCGTCGCTGCCGGTAAGATGTCCGTAAACGAGTTTCAGAGCTCGGAATTGATTCGCTTTTCCCCGCCACCGACTCCCACCAAACCCGACGACGCCAGCTCAAAATCCCACGCCGCCCCGAAACGCGAATTTGGCCACAATCCGTGTGCTATAGCTCACGGATTTTGGCCTTTTCTGGGGAAAATGGGGGCAGGGCCTCCCGCATTATTTTTTCCATTTCTTTGAGCGAAAAACAGTACTTGCGCCGTGAGGAGGCCCCCGCCCAGTTCTACCACAATTGGAACAATTCGATGGAACGCTTTCGGCCCCCTTTTCGCACTTCGCACCCTCGGTAAATCGGCCGAAACGAGGTTCGACCTCGAATCGACTCCCCTCTTTTCCGACATTCGACTGTCACACGATCTAACGCATCACCCCAAAAAATCCTGCACCGCCCCAGAAACGCGAAAGTTGGCCAAGATCCGTGAGCGACAGCACACGGCCTTGGCCTTGGCCGCTGGCTGGCTGGGTGCCATGGCCTTGGCCTGGGCCACGGGTGGCTGGGTGCCATGGCCTTGGCCTTGGCCACGGGGTGGCTGTGTGCCAAGGCCTTGGCCGTGGGGTGGCTGCTGCTGCCCTAGGCCTTGGCCGCGGGCTGGCTGGGTGCCATGGCCTTGGCCGCGGGTGGACGCGTGCCTAGCCCTTGTCCACGGGGTGGCTGCGTGGCCTCGGCCTTGGCCTTGGCCGCGGGCTGGCTACGTGCCTTGCTCGAAATGCAGCATATGCTCGTGACCAAGGCAGGTCGCACACTCTCACACACACACAACACACACTCCGCCGCGCCCCCGAGGCAAGGATAGGGAGCTCGAGCGTGGCCCCGTGCCTTGGCGTTGGCCGCGGGTGGCTGCATGGCTTGGCCTTGGCCGCGGGCGAGCATTTGGCCAAAATGTGAGCACACGGTCCTCGCCGCTTTCTTCGTATTCTTGGACCAAAACTGAGATCCACACCTACCTTCCACTTCTTTCTCCGGTTTTGCCTGAATCGGACGAGTGGCCCACCCGCTTGGGCACCCGTCGCTGGTAAGATGGCCGTAAACGAGTTTCTGAGATCAGAAATGGATTCCGTTTTCTCCCACCACCGACTCCCACCAAACCCGACCACGCCAGCACAAAATCCCACGCCAACCCCGAAACGCGAAATTTGGCCACAATCCGTGTGCTATAGCTCACGGATTTTGGCCTTTTCCGGGGGAAAAATGGGCGCAGGTCCTCCCGCATTATTTTCGCCATTTCTTCGAGCGGAAAACAGTACTTGCACCATGAGGAGGCCCCCGCCCAGTTCTACCACAATCGACCAATTCGCGGGCACGCTTTCGGCCCCCTTTTCGCACCCCGCACACTCGAAAATCGCCCATAAACGAGGTTCGACCTCGAAATCGACTCCCCTCTTTTCCAACCGCCGACTGTCGCACGATCTAATGCATCACCCCAAAATCCCGCACCGCCCCGAAACGCGAAAGTTGGCCAAGATCCGTGAGCTACAGCACACGGCCTTGGCCTTGGCCTCCCCGCGGGATGGCTGGGTGCCATGGCCTTGGCCGCGGGGTGGACGCGTGCCTGGGCCTTGGCCACGGGGTGGCGGTGTGCCGCGGCCTGGGCCTGGGCCACGGGCTGGCTCAGTGGCTTGCTCGAAATGCAGCACATGCTCGCGACCAAGGCAGGTCGCACACTTCACGCACACACAACACATACTGGGTCCACGCCCCGAGGCAAGGATAGGGAGCTGAGTGTGGCCCTGTGCCTTGGCGTTGGCCGCGGGTGGCAGGCGTGGCTTGGCCTTGGCCTTGGCCTCGGGTGGCATGCTCGCGCGTGGCAGGTGGCCTTGGCCTTGGCCACCGGGTGGCTGTGTGTCAAGGCCTTGGCCGGCTGGCTGGCTTCCATGGCCTTGGCCTTGGCGTTGGCGGGTGGCTGGCTTGGCTTGGCCTTGGCTGGGGCAAGCATTTGGCCAAAATGTGAGCACACGGGCATCGCCGTTTCTTAGTATTCTTGGTCCAAAAACTGAGATACACACCTACCTTACACATCTTTCTCCGGTTTTTCCTGAAGCCGCCGAGTGGGCCCACCCATTTGGGCACCCGTTTTCTTCCGGTAAGTTGGCCGAAATGAGTTTCGGAGCTCGGAATTGGATTCCATTTTCTCCCGCCACCGACTCCCACCAAACCCGACCACGCCAGCCCAAAATCCCACGCCGTCCCCGAAACGCGAAATTTGGCCACAATCCGTGAGCTATAGCTCACTGATTTTGGCATTTTCCGGGGGAAAAATGGGCGCAGGGCCTCCCGCATTTTTTTCGCCATTTCTTCGAGCGGAAAAAAGTACTTGCACCGAGAGGAGGCCCCCGCCCAGGTCTACCACAATCGACCACACCCGGGCACGCTTTCATGCCCTTTGCACACCCCCGCACTCCTCGTAAATCGGCCGAAACGAGGTTCGACATCGAAATCGACTCCTCTTTTCCAACGCCGACTGTCGCACGATCTAATGCATCACCCCAAAATCCTGCACCGCCCGAAACGCGAAGATCCGTGAGCTACAGCACACGGCCTTTGTGGCCAAGATCCGTGAGCTTGGCCACAGCACACGGCCTTGGCCTCGGCCACGGGTGGCTGCGTGCCATGGCCTTGGCCTTGGCTGGCGGGCTGGCTCCCTTGTGCCTTGCTCGAAATGCAGCACATGCTCGCGACCAAGGCAGGTCGCACACTCTCACGCACACACAACTCACGCCCGGCCGCGCCTCCCGAGGCAAGGATAGGGAGCTCGAGCGTGGCCCTGTGCCTTGGCGTTGACCGCGCGGGGTGGCTGCGTGGCTTGGCCTTGGCCGCAGGCGAGCATTTGGCCAAAACGTGAGCACACGGTCCTCGCCGCTTCTTCTTCGTATTCTTGGACTAAAAACTGAGATCCACACCCACCTTCCACTTCTTTCTCCGGTTTTGCCTAAATCGGACGAGTTGGCCCACCCGTTTGGGCACCCGTTCGCTGCCGGTAAGATGGCCGTAAAACGAGTTTCGGAGCTCGGAATTGGATTCCGTTTTCTCCCGCCACCGACTCCCACAAAACCCGACCATGCCAGCCCAAAATCCCACGCCGCCGCCGAAACGCGAAATTTGGCCACAATCCGTGTGCTATAGCTCACGGATTTTGGCCTTTTCTGGGGGAAAAATGGGCGCAGGGCCTCCCGCATTATTTTTGCCATTTCTTTGAATGGAAAGCAGTACTTGCGCCGTGAGGAGGCCCCCGGCCCAGTTCTACCACAATCGGACCACCCGAGGGCACGCTTTCGCCCCCTTTTCGCACCACCGCACACTCGGTAAATCGGGCCGAAACGAGGTTCAGACCTCGAAATCGACTCCCTCTTTTCCGACGCTCGACTGTCGCACGATCTAATGCATCACCCCAAAATCCCGCACCGCCCGAAACGCGAAAGTTGGCCAAGATCCATGAGCGACAGCACACGGGCTTGGCCTTGGCCGCGGGGTGGCTGCGTGCCTAGGCCTTGGCCGCGGGGTGGCTGGGTGCCATGGCCTTGGCCTAGGCCCACCGGTGGCTGTGTGCCAAAGCCTTGGCCGCGGGTGGCTGCGTGCCTAGGCCTAGGCCGCGGGCTGGCTGCGTGCCATGGCGTTGGCCGCGGGTGGACGCGTGCCTAGGCCTTGGCCACGGCGTGGCTGCGTGCCTCGGCCTTGGCCTATGCTGCGGGCTGGCTACGTGCCTTTCTCGAAATGCAGCACATGCTCGCGACCAAGGCAGGTCGCTCACTCTCACCCACACACAACACACACTCCGGCCGCGCTCCCGAGGCAAGGATAGGGAGCTCGAGCGTGGCCCTGTGCCTTGGCGTTGGCCGCGGGGTGGCTGCATGGCTTGGCCTTGGCCGCGGGCAAGCATTTGGCCAGAATGTGAGGACACGGTCCTCGCCGTTTCTTCCTATTCTTGGACCAAAAACTGAGATCCACACCTACCTTCCACTTCTTTCTCCGGTTTTGCCTGAATCGGACGAGTGGGCCCACCCATTTGGGCACCCATTCGCTGCCGGTAAGATGGCCGTAAAACGAGTTTTGGAGCTCGGAATTGGATTCCGTTTTCTCCCGCCACCGACTCCCACCAAACCCGACCACGCCAGCCCAAAATCCCACGCCGGCCCCGAAACGCGAAATTTGGCCACAATCCATGTGCTATAGCTCACGGATTTTGGCCTTTTCCGGGGGAAAAATGGGCGCAGGACCTCCCGCATTATTTTCGCCATTTCTTCGAGCGGAAAACAGTACTTGCGCCGTGAGGAGGCCCCCGGCCCAGTTCTATCACAATCGGACCACCCGGGGCACGCTTTCGGCCCCCTTTTCGCACCCACGCACCCTGAGTAAATCGGCCGTAAAATGAGGTTCGGACCTGGAAATCGCCTCCCCTCTTTTCCGACGTTCGACTGCCGAACGTATCTAATGCATCATCCCAAAATCCCGCACCGCCCTGGAAACGCGAAAGTTGGCCAAGATCCATGAGCTACAGCACACGGGCTTGCCCTTGGTCGCGGGGTAGCTGCGTGCCATGGCCTTGGCCTTGGCCTCGGGGTGGCTGCGTGCCAAGGCATTGGCCGCAGGCTGGCTGCGTGCCAAGGCCTTGGCCGCGGGCTGGCTGCGTGCCTAGCCCTTGGCCACGGGGTTGACGCGTGCCTTGGCCTTGGCCACAGGGTGGCTGCGTGCCTCGGCCTTGGCCTTGGCCGCGGGCTGGCTCCGAGCCTTGCTCGAAATGCAGCACATGCTCGCGACCAAGGCAGGTCGTACACTCTCACCCACACACGACACACACTCCGGCGGCGCTCCCACACCCTCGGTAAATCGGCCGAAAAACGAGGGCATGTTTCGTCCCCTTTTCGCACCCCCGCACCCTCGGTAAATCGGCCGTAAAACGAGGTTCGGACCACGAAATCAACTCCCCTCTTTTCCGACGTTCGACTGTCGCACGTATCTAATGCATCACCCCAAAATTCCGCACCGCCCCGGAAATGCGAAAGTTGGCCAAGATCCGTGAACGACAGCACACGTCCTTGGCCTTGGCCGCGGGGTGGCTGGGTGCCATGGCCTTGGCCTTGACCACCGGGTGGCTGTGTGCCAAGGCCTTGGCCGCGGGGTGGCCGCGTGCCTAGGCCTTGGCCGCGGGCTGGCTGGGTACCATGGCCTTGGCCGCGGGGTGGACGCGTGCCTAGGCCTTGGCCATGGGGTGGCTGCGTTCCTCGGCCTTGGCCTTGGCCGCGGGCTGGCTACGTGCCTTTCTCGAAATTCAGCATATGCTCGCGACCAAGGCAGGTCGCACACTCTCACGCAGACACAACGCACACTCCCGCCGTGCTCCCGAGGCAAGGATAGGGAGCTCGAGCGTGGCCCTGTGCCTTGGCGTTGCCCGCGGGGTGGCTGCATGGCTTGGCCTTGGCCGCGGGCGAGCACTTGGCCAAAATGTGAGCACACGGTCCTCGCCGTTTCTTCGTATTCTTGGACCAAAAACTGAGATCCACACCTACCTTCCACTTCTTTCTCCGGTTTTGCCTGAATCGGACGAGTGGGCCCACCCATTTGGGCACCCGTTTGCTGCCGGTAAGATGGCCGTAAAATGAGTTTCGGAGCTCGGAATTGGATTCCGTTTTCTCCCACCACCGACTCCAACCAAACCCGACCCCGCCAGCCCAAAATCCCACGCCGCCCCCGAAACGCGAAATTTGGCCACAGTCCGTGTGCTATAGCTCATGGATTTTGGCCTTTTCCGGGGGAAAAATGGTCGCAGGGCCTCCTGTATTATTTTCGCAATTTCTTCGAGCGGAAAACAGTACTTGCGCCGTGAGGAGGTCCCCGGCCCAGTTCTACCACAATCGACCACCAAGGGGCACGTTTCGTCCCCTTTTCGCACCCTCGCACCCTCGGTAAATCGGCCGTAAAACGAGGTTCGGAACTCAAAATCGACTCGCCACTTTTCCAACGCTCGACTGTCGGACGTATCTAATGCATCACCCCAAAATCCCGCACCGCCCCGGAAACGCGAAACTTGGCCAAGATCCGTGAGCTACAGCACACGGCCTTGGCCTTGGCCGCGGGGTGGCTGCGTCCCATGGCCTTGGCCTTGGCCTCGGGGTGGCTCCGTGCCAAGGCCTTGGCCGCGTTCTGGCTGGGTGCCATGGCCTTGGCCGCGGGGTGGACGCGTGCCTTGGCCTTGGCCACGGGGTGGCTGCGTGCCTCGGCCTTGGCCTTGGCCGTGGGCTGGCTCCGTGCCTTGCTCGAAATGCAGCACATGCTCGCGACCAAGGCAGGTCGCACACTCGCACGAACACACAACACACACTCCGGCCGCGCTCCCGAAACGCGAAATTTGGCCAAAATGCGAAATCCGTGAGCGAAATTTGGCCAAAACGGAATTGGATTCCGTTTTCTCCCGCCACCGACTCGCACCAAACCCGACGATGCCAGCGCAAAATCCGACGCCGCCCCCGAAATGCGAAATTTGGCCACAATCCATGTGCTATAGCTCACGGATTTTGGCCATTTCGGGGGAAACATGGGCCCAGGGCCTCCCGCCATTTCTTCGGGCGGAAAGCAGTACTTGCGCCGTCAAGAGGCCCCCGGCCCAGTTCTACCACAATCGGACCAATTCGAGGGCACGTTTCGTTCCCTTTTCGCACCCCCGCGGCCTCAGTAAATCGGCCGTGAAACGAGGTTCAGACCTCGAGATCGACTCCCCTCTTTTCCGATGTTCGACTGTCGTACGTATCTAATGCATCACCCCAAAATCCCGCACCGCCCCGGAAACGCGAAAGTTGGCCAAGATCCGTGAGCGACAGCACACGGCCTTGGCCTTGGCCGCGGGGTGGCTGCGTGCCTTTCTCGAAATGCAGCATATGCTCGCGACCAAGGCAGGTCGCACACTCTCACGCACACACAACACACACTCCGGCCGCGCTCCCGAGGCAAGGATAGGGAGCTCGAGCGTGGCCCTGTGCCTTGGCGTTGGCCGCGGGGTGGCTGCATGGCTTGGCCTTGGCCCCGGGCGAGCATTTGGCCAAAATGTGAGCACACGGTCCTCGCCGTTTCTTCGTATTCTTGTACCAAAAACTGAGATCGACACCTACCTTCCACTTCTTTCTCCGGTTTTGCCTGAATCGGACGAGTGGGCCCACCCGTTTGGGCACCCGTTCGCTGCCGGTAAGATGGCCGTAAAATGAGTTTCGGAGCACGCGGCCACCCCGAGGCCAAGGCCAAGGCCATGGCACGCAGCCACCCCGCGGCCAAGGCAAGGTCGTGTGCTGTAGCTCACGGATCTTGGCCAACTTTCGCGTTTCCGGGGCGGTGTGGGATTTTGGGTTGATGCATTAGATACGTGCGACAGTCGAGCGTTGGAAAAGAGGGGAGTCGATTTCGAGGTCCGAACCTGGTTTTACGGCCGATTTACCGAGGGTGCGGGAGTGCGAAAAGGGGACGAAACGTGCCCGCGAATTGGTCCGATTGTGGTAGAACTGGCCCGGGGGCCTCCTCACGGTGCAAGTACTGCTTTCCGCTCGAAGAAATGGCGAAAATAATGCGCCCATTTTTCCCCCGGAAAAGGACAAAATCCGTGAGCTATAGCACACGGATTGTAGCCAAATTTCGCGTTTAGGGGGCGGCGTCGGATTTTGGGCTGGCGTCGTCGGGTTTGGTGGGAGTCGGTGGCGGGAGGAAACGGAATCCAATTCCGAGCTCCGAAACTCGTTTTACGGCCATCTTACCGGCAGCGAACGGGTGCACAAACGGGTGGGCCAACTCATCCGATTCCGGCAAAATCGGAGAAAGAAGTGGAAGGTAGGTGTGGATCTCAGTTTTTGGTCCAAGAAAACGAAGAAACGGCGAGGACCGTGTGCTCACATTTTGGCCAAATGATCGCCCGCGGCCAAGGCCAAGCCACGCAGCCACCCCGCGGCGAATGCCAAGGCACAGGGCCACGCTCGAGCTCCCTATCCTTGCCTCGGGAGCGCGGCCCGAGTGTGTGTTGTGTGTGCATGAGAGTGAGCGACCTGCCTTGGTCGCGAGCATGTGCTGCATTTCGAGCAAGGCACGGAGCCAGCCCGCGGCCAAGGCCAAGGCCGAGGCACGCAGCCACACCGTGGGCAAGGCCAAGGCACGCGTCCACCCCGCGGCCAAGGCCATGGCACCCAGCCAGCCCGCGGCCAAGGCCATGGCAACCAGCCAGCCCGCGGTCAAGGCCTAGGCACGCAGCCAGCCCGCGGCCAAGGCCTTGGCACGCAGCCACCCCGAGGCCAAGGCCAAGGCCATGGCACGCATCCACCCCGCGGCCAACGCCAAGGCCATGGGACGCAGCCACCCCGCGGCCAACGCCAAGGCCGCGTGCTGTAGCTCACGGATCTTGGCCAACTTTCGCGTTTCTGGGGCAGTGCGTGATTTTGGGGTGATGCATTAGATACGTGCGACAGTCGAACGTCGGAGAAGACGGGAGTCGATTCCGAGGTCAGAACCTCCTTTTATGGCCGATTTACCGAACGTGCGGGGGTGCAAAAAGGGGACGAAATGTGCCCGCGAATTGGTCCGGTAGTGGTAGAACTGGGCGGGAGAAAACGGAATCCAATTCCGACCTCCGAAACTCGTTTAACGGCCATTTTACCGCCAGAGAACGGGTTCCCAAACGGGTGGGCCAACTCGTCAGATTCAGGCAAAACCGGAGAAAGAAGTGGAAGGTAGGTGTGGATCTCAATTTTTGGTCCAAGAATACGAAGAAACGGCGAGGACCATGTGCTTACATTTTGGCCAAATGCTCGCCTACGGCCAAGGCCAAGGCCAAGGCACGCGGCCACCCCGCGGCCAAGGCCAACGCACAGGGCCACGCTCGAACTCCCTATCCTTGCCCATGGAGCGCGGTCCAAGTGTGTGTTGTGCGTGCGCGAAAGTGTGCGACGTGCCTTGGTCGCGAGCATGTGCTGCATTTCGAGCAAGGCCCGCAGCCACCCCGCGGCCAAGGCCAAGGCCATGGCACCCAGCCACCCCGCGGCCAAGGCCAAGGCACGCAGTCACCCCGTGGCCAAGGCAAAGGCACCCAGCCACCCCGTGGCCAAGGCCAAGGCACCCAGCAACGGCGAGGACCGTGTGCTCACATTTTGGCAAAATGCTCGCCCGCGGCCAAGGCACGCGGCCAAGGCACGCGGCCACCCCGCGGCCAAGGCCAAGGCACAGGGCCACGCTCGAGCTCCCTCTTCTTGCCCCGGGAGCGCGACCCAAGTGTGTATTGTGTGTACGCGAGAGTGTGCGACGTGCCTTGGTCGCGAGCATGTGCTGCATTTCGAGCAAGGCACCCAGCCACCCCGCGGCCAAGGCCTAGCCACGCAGCCACCCCGTGGCCAAGGCCAAGGCCATGGCACCCAGCCACCCCGCGGCCATGGCCTAGGCACGCAGCCATCCCGCGGCCATGGCCTAGGCACGCAGCCATCCCGCGGCCATGGCCTAGGCACGCAGCCACCCCGCGGCCAAGGCAATGAGCTACTTGGCCAACTTTCGCATTTTTCCGCCCGAAAAGGCCAAAATCCGTGAGCTATTGTACACGGACTGCGGCCAAATTTCGCGTTTCGGGGGCGGCATGGGATTTTTGCCTGGCGTGGTCGGGTTTTCTGGGAGTCGGTGGCGGGAGAAAACGGAATCCAATTCCGAGCTCCGAAACTCGTTTTACGGCCATTTTACTGCCAGAGAACGGGTGCCCAAATGGGTGGGTCAACTCGTCCGATTCAGGCAAAACCGGAGAAAGAAGTGGAAGGTAGGTGTGAATCTCAGTTTTGTGTCCAAGAATACGAAGCAACGGCGTGGACCGTGTGCTCACAATTTGGCAAAATGCTCGCCCGCGGCCAAGGCTAAGGCCAAGGCACGTGGCCACCCCGGGGCCAAGGCCAAGGCACAGGGCCACGCTCGAGCTCCCTATCCTTGCCCCGGGAGTGTGGCCCAAGTGTGTGTTGTGTGTGCGCGAGAGTGTGCGACGTGCCTTGTTCGCGAGCATGTGCTGCATTTCAGGCAAGGCACCCAGCCACCCCGCGGCCAAGGCCTAGGCACGCAGCCACCCCGCGGCCGAACGGGTGGGCCAACTCGTCCGATTCAGGCAAAACCGGAGAAAGAAGTGGAAGGTAGGTGTGGATCTCAGTTTTCGGTCCAAGAATATGAAGGAACGGCGAGGACCGTGTGCTCACATTTTGGCCAAATGCTCACCCGCGGCCAAGGCCAAGGCACGCAGCCACCCCGCGGCCAAGGCCAAGGCACAGGGCCACGCTCGAGCTCCCTATCCTTGCCTCGGGAGCGCGGCCCGAGTGTGTGTTGTGTGGCCGTGAGAGTGTTCGACGTGCCTTGGTCACGAGCATGTGCTGCATTTCAAGCAAGGCACGGAGCCAGCCCGCGGCCATGGCACGCAGCCACCCCGTGGCCAAGGCCAAGGCACGCGTCCACCCTGCAGCCAAGGCTATGGCACCCCGTCAGCCCGGGGCCAAGGCCTAGGCACGCAGCCACCCCGCGGCTAAGGCCTAGGCACGCAGCCAGCCCGCGGCCAAGGCCGAGGCACGCAGCCACCCCGCGGCCAAGGCCTACGCACGCAGCCACCCCGCGGCCAAGGCCTAGGCATGGTCCCACCCAGCGGCCAAGGCCATGGCACCCAGCAACCCCGCGGCCAAGCCCAAGGCCGTGTGCTGTAGCTAACGAATGTTGGCCAACTTTCGCGTTTCTGGGGCGGTGCGGGAATTTGTGCTGATGCATTAGATACGTGCGACATTCGAACGTCGGAAAGGACAGGAGTGGATTCCGAGGTCCGAATCTCGTTTTACGGCCGATTTACCGAACGTGCGGGTGTGCAAAAAGGGGACAAAACGTGCCCGCGAATTGGTCCGATTGCGGTAGAACTGGGCCGAGGGCCTCCTCACGGCGCAAGTACTGTTTTCCGCACGAAGAAATGGCGAAAATAATGCGGGAGGCCCTGTGCCCATTTTTCCACCGGAAAAGGCCAAAATCCGTGAGCTATAGCACACGGGATGTGGCCAAATTCCGTGTTTCAGGGGCGGCATGGGATTTTGGGCTGGCGTGGTGGGGTTTGGTGGGAGTCGGTGGCGGGAGAAGACGGAATCCAATTCCGAGCTCCGAAACTCGTTTTACAGCCATCTTATCGGCAGCGAACGGGTGCCCAAACGGGTGGGCTAGCTCGTCCGATTCAGGCAAAACCCGAGAAAGAAGTGGAAGGTAGGTCTGGATCTCAGGTTTTGGTCCAAGAATACGAAGCAACGGCGAGGACCGTGTGCTCACATTTTGGCCAAATGCTCGCCCGCGGCCAAGGCCAAGCCACGCAGCCACCCCGCGGCCAAGGCTAAGGCACAGGGCCACGCTCAAGTTCCCTATCCTTGCCTTGGGAGCGCGGCCCGAGTGTGTGTTGTGTGGGCGTGAGAGTGTGCGACGTGCCTTGGTCGCGAGCATGTGCTGCATTTCGAGCAAGGCACGGATCCAGCCCGTGGCCATGGCACGCAGCCACCCCATTGCCAAAGCCAAGGCACGCGTCCACCCCGCGGCCAAGGCCATGGCACCCAGCCAGCCTGCAGCCAAGCCCAAGGCCGTGTGCTGCAGCTCACGGATCTTGGCCAACTTTCGCATTTCCGAGCGGTGCGGGATTTTCGGCTGATGCATTAGATACGTGCAACAGTCAAACATCGGAAAAGACGGGAGTCGATTGCGAGGTCCGAACCTCATTTTATGGCCGATTTACCGAACGTGAGGGGGTGCAAAAAGGGGACGAAACGTGCCCGCGAATTGGTCCGATTGTGGTAGAACTGGGCCGGGGGCCCCCTCACGGCGCAAGTACTGTTTTGCACTCGAAGAAATGGTGAAAATAATGCGGGAGGCCCTGCGCCCATTTTTCCGCCGGAAAAGGCCAAAATCCGTGAGCTATAGCACACGGGTTGTGGCCAAATTTCGCGTTTCGGGGACGGCATGGGGTTTTGGGCGGGCGTCGTCAGGTTTGGTGGGAGTCGGTGGTGGGAGAAAACGGAATCCAATTCCGAGCTCCGAAACTCGTTTTACGGCCATTTTACCAGAAGCGAACGGGTGCCCAAACGGGTGGGCCCACTCATCCGATTCAGGCAAAACCGGAGAAAGAAGTGGAAGGTAGGTGTGGATCTCAGTTTTTGTTCCAAGAATACGAAGAAACGGCAAGGACCGTGTGCTCACATTTTGGCCAAATGCTCACCCGCGGCCAAGGCCAAGCCACGTAGCCAAGGCCAAGGCACAGGGCCACGCTCGAGCTCCCTATCCTTGCCTCGGGAGCGAGGCCCGAGTGTGGGTTGTGTGTGCATGAGAGTGTGCGACCTGCCTTGGTCGCGAGCATGTGCTGCATTTCCAGCAAGGCACGGAGCCAGCCCGCGGCAAAGGCCAAGGCCGAGGCACGCAGCCACCCTGCGGCCAAGGCCAAGGCCGAGGCACGCGTCCACCCCGCGGCCAAGGCCATGGCACCCAGCCAGCCCGCGGACAAGGCCTAGGCACGCAGCCGGCCCGTGGCCAAGGCCTTGGCACGCAGCCACCCCGAGGCCAAGGCCAAGGACATGCCACCTAGTCACCCCGCGGCCAAGGCCTAGGCACGCAGCCACCCCGCGGCCAAGGCCAAGGGCGTGTGCTGTAGCTGAAGGATCTTGGCCAAGTTTCGCGTTTCTGGGGCGGTGCAAAATTTTGGGGTGATGCATTAGATACGTGCGACAGTCGAACGTCGGAAAAGAGGGGAGTCGATTTCAAGGTCCGAACCTCGTTTTACGGCCGATTTACCGAGGGTGTGGGGATGCGAAAAGGGGACGAAACGTGCCCGCGAATTGGTCCGATTGTGGTAGAACTGGGCCGGGGGTGTCCTCATGGGGCAAGTACTGTTTTCCGCTCGAAGAAATGGTGAAAATAATGCGGGAGGCCATGCGCCCATTTTTCCGCCGGAAAAGGCACAAATCCGTGAGCTATAGCATACGGATTGTGGCCAAATTTCGCGTTTCAGGGGCGGCGTGGGATTTTAGGCGGGCGTCGTCGGGTTTGGTGGGAGTCGGTGGTGGGAGAAAACGGAATCCAATTCCGAGCCCTGAAACTCGTTTTACGGCTATTTTACCGGCATCGAACGGGTGCCCAAACGGGTGGGCCAACTCGTCCGATTCACGCAAAACTGGAGAAAGAAGTCGAAGGTAGGTGTGGATCTCAGTTTTTGGTCCAAGAATACGAAGAAATGGCGAGGACCGTGTTCTGACAATTTGGCCAAATGCTCGCCCGCGGCCAAGGCCAAGGCTCGCAGCCACCCCGCGGCCAAGGCCAACACACAGGGCTACACTCGAGCTCCCTATCCTTGCCTCGGTAGCGTGGCCCGAGTGTGTGTTGTGTGTGCGTGAGAGTGTGCGACCTGCCATGGTCGCGAGCATGTGCTGCATTTCGAGCAAGGCACGGAGCCAGCCCGCGGCCAAGGCCATGGCACCCAGCCACCCCGCGGCCGAGGCCTAGTCACGGAGCCAGCCCGCGGCCAAGGCCTTGGCACGCAACTACCCCGAGGCCAAGGCAAAGGCCCTGGCACCCACCCACGCGCGGCCAAGGCCTAGGCACGCAGCCACCCTGCGGCCAAGGCCAAGGCCGTGTGCTGTGGCTCACGGATCTTCGCCAACTTTCGCGTTTCCGGGGCGGTGCGAGATTTTGGGGTGATGCATTAGATACGTGCGGCAGTCGACTGTTGGAAAAGAGGGGAGTCGATTTCGAGGTCCGAACCTTGTTTTACGGCCGATTTACCGAGGGTGCGGGGGTGCGAAAAGGGGATGAAACTTGCCCGCGAATTGGTCCGATTGTGGTAGAACTGGGCCGGGGGCCTCCACACGGCGCAAGTACTGTTTTCCGCTCGAAGAAACGGCGAAAATAATGCGGGAGGCCCTGTGCCCATTTTTCCACTGGAAAAGGCCAAAATCCGTGAGCTATAGCGCACGGGTTGTGGCCAAATTTCGCGTTTCGGTGGCGGCGTGGGATTTTGGGCTGGCGTCGTCAGGTTTGGTGGGAGTCGGTGGTGGGAGAAAATGGAATCCAATTCCGAGCTCCGAAACTCGTTTTACGGCCATTTTACCGGCGGCGAACGGGTGCCCAAATGGGTGGGCCCACTCATCCGATTCAGGCAAACCCGGAGAAAGAATTGGAAGGTAGGTTTGGTTCTCAGTTTTTGGTCCAAGATTACGAAGAAACGGCGAGGATCGTGCGCTCACATTTCGGCCAAATGCTCGCCTGCGGCCACTCCTAGGCCAAGGACAAGGCACAGGGCCACGCTCGTGCTCCCTATCCTTGCCTCGGGAGCGTGGCCCGAGTGTGTGTTGTGTGTGCATGATAGTGTACGACCCGTTGGCCCACCCGTTGGGCTGCGATCCCGCACACACAACACACACTCGGGCTGCGATCCCGAGGCAAGGATAGGGAGCTCGAGCGTGGCCCTGTCCCTTGGCCTTGGCCGCGGGGTGGCTACGTGGCTTGGACTTGGCCGTGGGCGAGCATTTGGCCAAAATGTGAGCACACGGTCCTCACCATTTCTTCGTATTCTTGGACCAAAAACTGAGATCCACACCTACCTTCCACTTCTTTATCCGGTTTTGCCTGAGTTGGACAAGTTGGCCCACCCGTTTGGGCACCCGTTCGCTGCCGGTAAAATGGCCGTAAAACGTGTCCCACCAAACCTGACCACGCCAGCTCAAAATCCCACGCGGCCCCCGAAACGCGAAATTTGGCCACAATCCGTGTGGTATAGCTCACGGATTTTGGCCTTTTCCGGTGGAAAAAAGAGCGCAGGGCCTCCCACACTATTTTCGTCATTTCTTCCAGCGGAAAACAGTACTTTCGCCGTGAGGAGGCCCCTGGCCCAGTTTTACCACAATCGGACCACTTGGCGGGCACGTTTCGTACCCTTTTCGCTCTCACGCACGTTCGGTATTTCGGAGCTCGGAATTGGATTCCGTTTTCTCCCGCCACCGACTCCCACCAAACCCGACCACGCTAGCCCAAAATCCTATGCCGCCCCCGAAACGCGAAATTTGGCCACAATCTGTGTGCTATAGCTCACAGATTTTGCCCTTTTCCGGTTGAAAAATGAACGCAGTGCCTCCCGCATTATTTTCGCCATTTCTTCGAGTGGAAAACAGTACTTGCACCGTGAGGAGGCCCCCGGCCCAGTTCTACCACAATCGGACCAATTCGCGGGCACGTTTCGTTCCCTTTTCGCACCCCCCCACCCTCGGTAAATCGGCCGTAAAACGAGGTTCGGACCTCGAAATCGAATCCCCTCTTTTCCGACGTTTGACTGTCACACGTATCTAATGCTTCACCCCAAAATCTCGCACCGGCCCGAAAACGTGAAAGTTGGCCAAGATCCGTGAGCTACAGTACACGGCCTTGGCCTTGGCCTTGGCCGTGGGATGGCTGCGTGCCTAGGCCTTGGCCTCGGGGTGGCTGCGTGCCAAGGCCTTGGCCGCGGGCTGGCTACGTGCCTAGGCCTTGGCCATGGGGTGGCTGGGTGCCATGGCCTTGGCCGCGGGGTGGACGCGTGCCTTGGCCCTGTGCCATAGAATCGGACCAATTCGCGGGCACGTTTCGTCCCCTTTTCGCACCCCCGCACCCTCGGCAAATCGGCCGTAAAATGAGGTTCGGACCTCGAAATCGACTCCCCTCTTTTCCGACGTTCGACTGTCGTACGTATCTAATGCAGCACCCCAAAATCCGGCACCGCCCCTGAAACGCGAAAGTTTGCCAAGATCCGTGAGCTACAGCACACGGCCTTGCCCATCGCCGCGGGGTGGCTGCGTGCCTTGGCCTTGGCCACGGGGTGGACGCGTGCCTTGGCCTTGGCCACGGGGTGGCTGCGTGCCTTGGCCGCGGGCTGGCTCCGTGCCTTTCTCGAAATGCAGCACATGCTCGCGACCAAGGCACGTCGCACACTCTCACCTACACACAACACACGCTCAGGCTGTGATCCCGAGGCAAGGATAGGGAGCTCGAGCGTGGCCCTGTGCCATAGCCTTGGCCGCGGGCGAGCATTTGGCCAAAATGTGAGCACATGGTCCTCGCCGCTGCTTCGTATTCTTGGACCAAAAACTGAGATCCACCCCTACCTTCCACTTCTTTCTCCGGTTTTGCCTGAATCGGGCGAGTTGGCCCACCCATTTGGGCACCCGTTCGCTGCTGGTAAAATGGCCGTAAAATGAGTTTCGGAGCTCAAAATTGGATTCCGTTTTCTCCCACCACCGACTCCCACCAAACCCGACCACGCCAGCCCAAAACCCCACGCCACCCCTGAAACGCGAAATTTGGCCACAATCCATGTGCTAGCTCACGGATTTTGGCCTTTTCCGGCGGAAAAATGGGCACAGGGCCTCCCGCATTATTTTCGCCATTTCTTCGAGCGGAGAACAGTACTTGCGCCGTGAGGAGGCCCCCGGCCCAGTTCTACCACAATCGGACGAATTCGCGGGCACGTTTCGTCCCCTTTTCGCACCCCTGCACGTTCGGTAAATCGGCCGTAAAACAAGGTTCGGACCTCGGAATCAACTCCCGTCTTTTCCAACATTCGACTGTCGCATGTATCTAATGCATCACCCGAAAATCCCGCACCACCCCAGAAACGCGAAAGTTGGCCAAGATCCACGAGCCACAGCACATGGCCTTGCCTTGGCCGTGGGGTGGCTGGGTGCCATGGCCTTGGCCGCGGGGTGGCTGTGTGCCTTGGCCTTGGCTGCGGGCTGGCTGGGTGCCTAGGCCTTGGCCGCAGGCTGGCTGTGTGCCTAGGCCTTGGCCACGGGGTGGACGCGTGTCTTGGCCTTGGCCACGGGGTGGCTGCATGCCTTGGCCGCGGGCTGGCTCTTTGCCTTGCTCGAAATGCAGCACATGCTCGCGAGCAAGGCACGTTGCACACTCTCACGCACACACAACACACACTCGGGCTGCGATCCCGAGGCAAGGATAGGGAGCTCGAGCGTGGCCCTGTGACATAGCCTTGGCCGCGGGCGAGCATTTGGCCAAAATGTGAGCACACAGTCCTCACTGTTGCTTCATATTCTTGGACCAAAAACTGAGATCCACACCTACCTTCCACTTCTTTGTCCAAGGCCAAGGCCGTGTGCTGTAGCTCACGGATCTTGGCCAACTTTCGCGTTTCCGGGGCGGTGCGGGATTTTGGGGTGATGCATTAGATACGTGCGATAGTCGAACATCGGAAAAGAGGGGAGTCGATTTTGAGGTCCGATACTTGTTTTACGGCCGATTTACCGAGGGTGCGGGGGTGCGAAAAGGGGACGAAACGTGCCCGCGAATTGGTCCGATTGTGGTAGAACTGGGCCGGCGGCCTCCTCACGGCGCAAGTACTGTTTTCCGCCCGAAGAAATGGAAAAAATAATGCGGGAGGCCCTGCGCACATTTTTCCGCCGGAAAAGGCCAAAATCCGTGAGCTATAGCACACGGATTGTGGTCAAATTTCGCATTTTGGGGGCGGCGTGGGGTTTTGGGCTGGCGTGGTCGGGTTTGGTGGGAGTCAGTGGCAGGAGAAAACGGAATCCAATTCCGAGCTCTGAAACTCATTTTACGGCCATTTTACCGGCAGCGAATGGGTGGGCCAACACGTCCGATTCAGGAAAATCCAGAGAAAGAAGTTGAAGGTAGGTGTGGATCTCAGTTTTTGGTCCAAGAATACGAAGCAACGGTGAGGACCGTGTGCTCACATTTTTGCCAAATGCTCGCCCGCGGCCAAGACTATGGAACAGGGCCACGCTCGAGCTCCCTATCCTTGTCTTGGGATCGCGGCCCGAGTTTGTGTTGTGTGTGTGTGAGAGTGTGCGATGTGCCTTGGTCACGAGCATGTGCTGCATTTAGAGCAAGGCACGGAGCCAGCCCGAGGCCAAGGCACGCACCCACCCCGTGGCCAAGGCCAAGGCACGCGTCCACCCCGCGGCCAAGGCCAAGGCACCCAAGGACAAACCCATGGCACCCAGCCAGCCCGCGGCCAAGGCCTAGGCAGGCAGCCAGCCCGGGCCAAGGCCAAGCCACGCAGCCACCCCAAGGCCAAGGCCAAGGCCGTGTGCTATCGCACACGGATTGTGGCTAAATTTCGCGTTTCGGGGGCGGCGTGGGATTTTTGGCAGGCGTGGTCTGGTTTGGTGGGTACCGTGTGCTCAGTTTTTGGTCCAAGAATACGAAGAAATGGCGAGTACCGTGTGCTCACATTTTGGCCAAATGCTCGCCCGCGGACAAGGCGAAGCCACGCAGCCACCCCGCGGCCAAGGCCAAGGCAAAGGGCCACGCTCGAGCTCCCTATCCTTGCCTCGGGAGCGCGGCCCGAGTGTGTGTTGTGTGTGCGTGAGAGAGTGCGACCTGCTTTGGTCGCGAGCATGTGCTGCATTTCGAGCAAGGCACGGAGCCAGCCCGTGGCCAAGGCCAAGGCCGAGGCACGCAGCCACCCCTTGGCCAAGGCCAAGGCAAGCGTCCACCCAGCGGCCAAGGCCATGGAAGCCCAGCCAGCCCGCGGCGAAGGCCATGGCACCCAGCCAGCCCGCAGCCAAGGCGATGGCACCCAGCCACCCCGAGGCCAAGGCCATGGCACCTAGCCACCCCGCGGCCAAGGCCAAGGCCGTGTGCTGTAGCTCACGGATCTTGGCCAACTTTCACATTTCCAGGGTGGTGCGAGATTTTGGGGTGATGCATTAGATACGTGCGACTGGCGAACGTCGGAAAAGAGGGAAGTCGATTTCGAGGTCCGAAGTTCATTTTACGGCCGATTTACCGAGGGTGTGGGGGTGCGAAAAGGGGACGAAACGTGCCCGCGAATTGGTCCGATTGTGGTAGAACTGGGCCGGGGGCCTCCTCACGGTGCAAGTACAGTTTTCCGCTCGAAGAAATGGCAAAAATAATGCAGGAGGCCCTGCGCCCATTTTTCCGCTGGAAAAGGCCAAAATCCGTGAGCTATCGCACACGGATTGTGGCTAAATTTCGCGTTTCGGGGACGGCGTGGGATTTTTGGCAGGCGTGGTCTGGTTTGGTGGGTACCGTGTGCTCAGTTTTTGGTCCAAGAATACGAAGAAATGGCGAGTACCGTGTGCTCACATTTTGGCCAAATGCTCGCCCGCGGCCAAGGCCAAGCCATGCAGCCACCCCGCGGCGAAGGCGAAGGCACAGCGCCACCCTCGAGCTCCCTATCCTTGCCTCGGGAGCGCGGCCCGAGTGTGTGTTTTGTGTGCGTGAGAGTGTGCGACCTGCCTTGGTCGTGAGCATGTGCTGCATTTCGAGCAAGGCACGGAGCCAGCCCGCGGCCGAGGCACGCAGCTACCCCCGTGGCCAAGGCCAAGGCACGCATCCACCCCGCGGCCAAGGTCATGGCACCCAGCCAGCCCGCGGCCAAGGCCATGGTACCCAGCCAGCCCGCGGCCAAGGCCTAGGCACACAGCCAGCCCGCGGGCAAGGCCTTGGCATGCAGCCACCCCGAGGCCAAGGCCAAGGCCATGGCACCCAGCCACCCCGAGGCCAAGGCCAAGGCCATGGCACCCAGCCACCCCGCGGCCATGACCAAGGCCGTGTGCTGTAGCTCACGGATCTTGGCCAACTTTCGCGTTTCCGGGGCGGTGCGAGATTTTGGGGTGATGCATTAGATACGTGCGACAGTCGAACGTCGGAAAAGAGGGGAGTCGATTTTGAGGTCCGAACCTTGTTTTACGGATGATTTACCGAGGGTGCGGGGGTGCGAAAAGGGGACGAAACGTGCCCGCGAATTGGACCGATTGTGGTAGAACTGGGCCGGGGGCCTCCTCACGGCGCAAGTACTGTTTTCCGCTCGAAGAAATGGCAAAAATAATGCGGGAGGCCCTGCGCCCATTTTTCCGCCGGAAAAGGCAAAAATCCGTGAGCTATAGAACACGGATTGTGGCCAAATTTCGCATTTCGGGAGCGGCGTAGGATTTTGGGCAGGCGTGGTCGGGTTTGGTGGGAGTCGGTGGCGGGAGAAAACGGAATCCAATTCCGAGCTCCGAAACTCGTTTTACGGCCATTTTACCGGCAGCGAACGGGTGCCCAAATACGTGGGCCCACTCCTCCGATTCAGGCAAAACTGGAGAAAGAAGTGGAAGGTAGGTGTGGATCTCAGTTTTTGGTCCAAGAATACGAAGAAACGGTGAGGGCCGTGTGGTCACATTTTGTCCAAATGCTCACCCGCGGCCAAGGCCAAGCCACGCAGCCACCCCGCGGCGAAGGCCAAGGCACAGCGCCACGCTCGAGCTCCCTATCCTTGCCTCGGGAGCGCGACCCGAGTGTGTGTTGTGTGTGCGTGAGAGTGTGCGACCTGCCTTGGTCGCGAGCATGTGCTGCATTTCGAGCAAGGCACGGAGCCAGCCCGCAACCTAGGCCAAGGCCGAGGCACGCAGTGATGAGCATATAATATATACATATTTTACTCTTAATTATATAATTGCTAATTATTTTTATTTTTTGTTTTTAATTAATTGAATTATTTTGTTGAATAGGGAATTAATGGGAGACTATGGAAAAAAGGGCATGAAGAAGTTTAATTTGGAAGACAATGATAAAGCCAAGAATTAATGGAATCCGAGTGGAAGAAATTACAGCAACTAATTAATTCAATTCTGGAATATTGAATAATTAAAGGATAAATCTTGCCAAATGAAGTCGTGGGACCGTGCAAGAGCTTTTAATTTCAAAAGTGGATACGAATTCATGGCTTATGGTGGCATTAATTTGGAAGAGTTATTTTAAAATTGGAAAAGGATTGCAATTAGAATTAAAAAAGGATTCGTTGAGAAGTGATAAAGGATTTGGATGGCTTTAGCTTAAGTGGTGGGACCGTGCTGAGCAATTGGAAGTGGAATGGAATTAATGGTGGCGTGGCAGCAAGTTAAAAAAGGAAGTTGTTTGATTTGTTTCCACATGTGAGCTGGTGACTTGAAGTTCAAGTATTGTAATTATAATCCAATAAGAATTCGGCTTATGCCCATATAAAAAAAAGGAGCTTTGGCTTTTGAACGGGGGGAGGAGAAAACAGAAGAGCAGGCACACGGCAGAGAGGAGGAGCAGCAACATATTTTAATTCTTCCATGGCTGATTTTATTTCTTTTGTTGCTCTCAATCCAAGTATGTCTAGCTAATTTTTCTTATACCAAGGTTAAGGATGAAACCCTATTCAATGAAATAATTATCTTATTTATTTAATTAATTTCCTACATATGTTTTTTAATGTTTATGGTTCTTGTTTCACATAATTAATGTTTATGGTTTTTTAATGTTTATCCCACGCCTTGGCCACGGGGTGGACGCGTGCCTTGGCCTTGGCCGCGGGGTTGACGTGGGCCTTGGCCTTGGCCACGGGGTGGCTGCGTGCCTTGGCTGCGGGCTGGCTCCGTGCCTTGCTCGAAATGCAGTACATGCCCATGACCAAGGCACGTCGCACACTGTCACGTACACACAGCACACACTCGGGCCGTGCTCCCGAGGAAAGGATAGGGAGCTCGAGTGTGGCCCTGTGCCTTGGCCTTAGCCGCGGGGTGGCTGCGTGGCTTGGCCTTGGCCGCGGGCGAGCATTTGGCCAAAATGTGAGCACACGGTCCACGCCGTTTCTTCGTATTCTTCGACCAAAAACTGAGATCCACACCCACCTTCCACTTCTTTCTCCGGTTTTGCCTGAATCGGACGAGTTGGCCCACTCGTTTGGGCACCAGTTCGCTGCCTGTAAAATGGCCGTAAAACGCGTTTCGGAGCTCAGAATTGGATTCCGCTTTCTCCCACCACCGACTCCCACCAAACCCGACCACGCCAGCCAAAAATCCCATGCCACCCCCGAAACGCGAAATTTGGCCACAATCCGTGTGCGATATAGCTCACGGATTTTGGCCTTTTCCGGCGGAAAAATGGACGCAGGGTCTCCCGCACTATTTTTGCCATTTCTTCGAGCGGAAAACAGTACTTGCACCGTGAGGAGCCTCCCGGGCCAGTTCTACCACAATCGGACAATTTCGCGGGCACGTTTCGTCCCCATTTCGCACCCCCGCACCCTTGGTAAATCGGCCATAAAACGAGGTTCGGACCTCGAAATCGACTCCCCTCTTTTCCGACGTTCGACTGTCGCACATATCTCATGCATCACCCAAAAATTGGCCACGACCCGTGAGCTACAGCACACGGCCTTGGCCTTGGCCGCGAGCTGGCTGGGTGCCATGGCCTTGGCCGCGGGGTGGACGGGTTCCTTGGCCTTGGCCACGGGGTGGCTACGTGCCTTGGCCGCGGGCTGGCTCCGTGCCTTGCTCGAAATGCAGCACATGCTCACAACCAAGGCACGTCGCACACTCTCACGCACACACAAAACACACTCGGGCCGCGTTCCCGAGGCAAGGATAGGGAGCTCGAGCGTGGCCCTGTGCCTTGGCCTTGGCCGCTGGGTGGCTGCGTTGCTTGGCCTTGGCCCCGGGCGAGCATTTGGCCAAAATATGAGCACACGGTCCTCGCCGTTTCTTCGTATTCTTGGACCAAAAACTGAGATCCACACCTACCTTCCACTTCTTTCTCCGGTTTTGCCTGAATCAGACGAGTTGGCCCACCCGTTTGGCCACCCGTTCGCTGCCAGTAAAATGGCCGTAAAACGATTTCGGAGCTCAGAAACGGATTCCGTTTTCTCCAGCCACCGACTCCCACCAAACCCAACCACGCCAGCCCAAAATCCCATGCCGCCCCCGAAACACGAAATTTGGCCACAATCCGTGTGCAATAGCTCACGGATTTTGGCCTTTTCCGGCGGAAAAATGGCGCAGGGCCTCCCGCATTATTTTCGCCATTTCTTTGAGCGGAAAACAGTACTTGCGCTGTGAGGAGGCCCCCGGCCCAGTTCTACCACAATCGGACCAATTCGCGGGCACGTTTCATCCCCTTTTCGCACCGCCGCACGTACGGTAAGTCGGCCGTAAAACGAGGTTCGGACCTTGGAATCGACTCCCGTCTTTTCCGATGTTTGACTGTCGCACGTATCTAATGCATCACCTGAAAATCCCGCACCGCCCCGGAAACGCGAAAGTTGGCCAAGATCCGCGAGCCACAGCACACGGCCTTGGCCTTTGCCGCGGGGTGGCTTGGTGCCTTGGCCCTGGCCTCGCGCTGGCTGCGTGCCTAGGCCTTGACCGCGGGCTGGCTGGGTGCCTTGGCCGCAGGGTGGACGCGTGCCTTGGCCTTGGCCACGGGGTGGCTGCGTGCCTTGGCCGCAGGGTGGACGCGTGCCTTGGCCTTGGCCACGGGGTGGCTGCGTGCCTTGGCCGCGGGCTGGCTCCGTGCCTTGCTCGAAATGCAGCACATGCTCGCGACCAAGGCACGTCGCACACTCTCACACACACACAACACACACTCGGGCCGGGCTCCCGAGGCAAGGATAGGGAGCTCGAGCGTGGCCCTGTGCCTTGCCTTGGCCGCGGGGTGGCTGCATGGCTTGGCCTTGGCCGTGGGCGAGCATTTGGCCAAAATGTGAGCACACGGTCCTTGCCATTGCTTCGTATTCTCAGACCAAAAACTAAGATCCACAACTACCTTCCACTTCTTTCTCCGGTTTTGCCTGAATCGGACAAGTTGGCCCACCCGTTCGCTGCTGGTAAAATGGCCGTAAAACGAGTTTCGGAGCTCGGAATTGGATTCCGTTTTCTCCCGCCACCGACTCCCACCACTGTCCGTATTCTCCCGCCACCGACTCCCACCACTGTGGTGGGAGAAAACGGATTCCAATTCCGAGCTCCGAAACTCGTTTTACGGCCATTTTACCAGCAGCGAACGGGTGCCCAAACGGGTGGGCCAGCTCGTCCGATTCAGGCAAAACCGGAGAAAGAAGTGGAAGGTAGGTGTGGATCTCAGTTTTTGGTCCAAGAATACGAAGAAACGGCGAGGTCCGTGTGCTCACATTTTGGCCAAATGCTCACCCGCGGCCAAGGCCAAGCCACGCAGCCATCCTGCGGCCAAGGCCAAGGTACAGGGCCACGCTCGAGCTCACTATGCTTGCGTCGGGAGCACGGCCCGAGTGTGTGTTGTGTGTGCGTGAGATTGTGCGACGTCCATTGGTCGCGAGCATGTGTTGCATTTCGAGCAAGGCACGGAGCCAACCTGCGGCCAAGGCACGCAGCCACCCCATGGCCAAGGCCAAGGCACGTGTCCACCCCGCGGCCAAGGCCAAGGCCATGCGCCCAGCCAGCCCGTGGCCAAGACCTAGGCACGCAGCCACCCCGCGGCCAACGCCAAGGCCGTGTGCTGTAGCTCACGGATCTTGGCCAACTTTCGCGTTTCAGGGGCGGTGCTTGATTTTGGGGTGATGCATTAGACACGTGCGACAGTCGAACGTCGGAAAAGACGGGAGTCGATTCCGAGGTCCGAAGCTCGTTTTACGGCCCATTTACTGAACTTGCAGGGGTGCGAAAAGGGGACGAAACGTGCCAGTGAATTGGTCCGATTGAGGTAGAACTGGGCCGGGGGCCTCCTCACGGTGCAAGTACTGTTTTCCGCTCGATGAAATGGCGAAAATAATGCGGGAGGCCCTGTGCCCATTTTTCCACCGGAAAAGGCCAAAATCCGTGAGCTATAGCACACGGATTGTGGCCAAATTTCGCATTTCGGGGGCGGCGTGGGATTTTGGGCTGGCGTGGTCGGGTTTTGTGGGAGTCGGTGGCGGGGGAAACGGAATCCAATTCTGAGCTCCGAAACTCGTTTTACGGCGATTTTACCGGCAGCGAACGGGTGGGCCAACTCTTCCAATTCAGGGAAAACCGGAGAAAGAAGTGGAAGGTAGGTGTGGATCTCAGTTTTTGGTCCGAGAATACGAAGAAAGGGTGAGGACCGTGTGCTCACATTTTTGCCACATGCTTGCCCGCGGCCAAGGCCAAGGCACAGGGCCACACTCGAGCTCCCTATCCTTGCCTCAGGAGCGCGGCCCGAGTGTGTTGTGTGTGCGTGAGAGTGTGCGACGTGCCTTGGTCTCGAGCATGTGCTGCATTTCGAGCAAGGTGCGAAGCCAGCCCTCGGCCAAGGCGCGCAGCCACCCCGTGGCCAAGGCCAAGGCATCCAAGGCCAAGGCCTAGGCACGCAGCCACCCCGCGGCCAAGGCCAAGGCCTAGGCACGCAGCCACCCCGCGGCCAAGGCCAAGGCCGTGTGCTGTAGCTCACGGATCTTGGCCAACTTTCGTGTTTCCGGGCGGTACGGGATTTTGCTATGATGCATTAGATACGTGCGACAGTCGAACGTTGGAAAAGACAGGAGTCGATTGCGAGGTCCGAACCTCATTTTACGGCCGATTTATGGAACGTGCAGGGGTGCGAAAAGGGGATGATTGTGGTCCGATTGTGGTAGAACTGGGCCGGGGGCCTCCTCACGGCTCAAGTACTGTTTTCCGCTTGAAGAAATGGCGAAAATAATGCGGGAGGCCCTGCGCCCATTTTTCCGCCGGAAAAGGCCAAAATCCGTGAGCTATAGCACACGGATTCTTGCCAAATTTCCCGTTTCGGGGGCGGCGTGGGAAGATTGGGCTGCCGTGGTCGGGTTTGGTGGGAGTCGGTGGCGGGAGAAAACGGAATCTAATTCTGAGCTCCGAAACTCGTTTTACAGCCATTTTACCGGTAGCGAACGGGTGGGCCAACTCGTCCGATTCAGGAAAAACTGGAGAAAGAAGTGGAAGGTAGGTGTGGATCTCAGTTTTTGGTCCAACAACACGAAGAAACGGCGACGACCGTGTGCTCACATTTTGGCCAAATGCTCGCCCGCGGCCAAGACCAAGCCACGCAGCCACCCCACGGCCAAGGCCAAGGTACAGGGCCACGCTCGAGCTCCCTATCCTTGCCTCGGGAGCGCGGCCCGAGTGTTTGTTGTGTGTGCGTGAGAGTGTGCGATGTGCCTTGGTCGGGAGCATGTGCTGCATTTTGAGCAAGGCACGGAGCCAGCCCGCGGCCAAGGCACTTAGCCACCCCGTGGCCGAGGCCAAGGCACGCGTCCACCCCGCGGCCAAGGCCAAGGCCATGCACCCAGCCAGCCCGCGGCCAAGGCACGCAGCCACCCCGTGGCCAACGCCAAAGCACGCAGCCACCCCAAGGCCAAGGCCTAGGCACGCAGCCACCCCGCGGCCAAGGCCAAGGCCGTATGCTGTAGCTCACGGATCTTGGCCAACTTTCGCGTTTCTGGGGCGGTGCGGGGTTTTGGGATGATGCATTAGATACGTGCGACAGTCGAACGTCAGAAAAGACGGGAGTCGATTGCGAGGTCCGAACCTCGTTTTAGGGCCGATTTACGGAACGTGCAGGAGTGCGAAAAGGGGACGAAAAGTGCCCACGAATTGATCCGATTGTGGTAGAACTGGGCCGGGGGCCTCCTCACGGCGCAAGTACTGTTTTCCACTCAAAGAAATGGCGAAAATAATGCGGGAGGCCCTGCTCCAATTTTTCTGCCGGAAAAGGGCAAAATCCGTGAGCTATAGCACACGGATTGTGGCCAAATTTCGCGTTTCGGACGCAGCATGGGATTTTGGGCTGGCGTGGTGGGGTTTGGTGGGTGTCGGTGGCGGGAGAAAACGGAATCCATTTCTGAGATCCGAAACTCGTTTTACGGCCATTTTACCGGCAGCGAACGGGTGCCCAAACGGGTGGGCCAACTCGTCCGATTCAGGTAAAACCGGAGAAAGAAGTGGAAGGTAGGTGTGGATCTCAGTTTTTGGTCCAAGAATACGAAGAAACGGCGAGGACCGTGTGCTCACATTTTGGCCAAATGCTCGCCCGCGGCCAAGGGCAAGCCACGCAACCACCCCGCGGCCAAGGCCAAGGCACAGGGCCACGCTCGAGCTCCCTATCCTTGCCTCGCGAGCACAGCCCGAGTGTGTGTTGTGTGTGCATGGGAGTGTGCGACCTGCCTTAGTCACGAGCATGTGCTGCATTTCGAGCAAGGCACGGAGCCAGCCCACGGCCAAGGCCAAGGCCGAGGCACACAGCCACCCCGCGGCCAAGGCCATGGCACCCAGCCAGCCCGCGGCCAAGGCCATAACACCCAGCCAGCCCGTAGCCAAGGCCTAGGCACGCAGCCAGCCCGCGGCCAAGGCGAAAAGGTGACGAAACGTGCCCACGAATATGTCTGGTTGTGGTAGAACTGGGCCGGGTGCCTCCTCACGGCGCAAGTACTGTTTTCCGCTCGAAGAAATGGCAAAAATAATGCGGTAGGCCCTGCGCCCATTTTTCCGCCGAAAAGGCCAAAATCCGTGAGGTATAGCGCACGGATTGCGGCCAAATTTCGCGTTTGGGGGAGAAAACGGAATCCAATTCCGAGCTCCGAAACTCGTTTTACGGCCATTTTACCGGCAGAGAACGGGTGCCCAAACGGGTGGGCCAACTCGTCCGATTCAGGCAAAACCAGAGAAAGAAGTGGAAGATAGGTGTGGATCTCAGTTTTTGGTCCAAGAATACGAAGCAACGGCAAGGACCGTGTGCTCACATTTTGGCCAAATGCTCGCCCGCGGGCAAGGCCAAGGAACGCAGCCACCCCACGGCCAAGGCCAAGGCCCGGGGCCACACTCGAGCTCCCTGTCCTTGCCTCGGGAGCACGGCCGGAGTGTGTGTTTTGTGTGCATGAGAGTGAGCGACGTGCCTTGGTCGCGAGCATGTGCTGCATTTCGAGCAAGGCACGGAGCCAGCCCTTTGGCAAGGCCAAGGCCAAGGCATGTGGCCACCCCGCGGCCAAGGCATAGGCACCCAGGGCCAAGGCCTTGGCACCGAGCCAGCCCGCGGCAAAGGCCAAGGCACGCAGCCACCCCGCGGCCAAGGCCTAGGCACGTAGCCAACCTGCGCCCAAGGGCAAGGCCCTGTGCTGTAGCTCACGGATCTTGGCCAAATTTGCGTTTCCGGGGCCCTGTGGGATTTTCGGGTGATGCATTAGATACGTGCGACAGTAAAACGTCGGAAAAGACGGGAGTCGATTCTGAGGTCCGAACCTCGTTTTACGGCCGGTTTACCGAACGTGCAGGGGTGCGAAAAGGGGATGAAACGTGGCCGTGAATTGGTCCGGTTGTGGTAGAACGGGGCCGGGCGCCTCCTCCCGGTGCAAGTACTTTTTCCCGCTCGAAGAAATTGCGAAAATAATGCGGGAGGGCCTGCACCCATTTTTCCGCCGGAAAAGGCCAAAATCCGTGACCTACAGCACACGGATTGCGGCAGAATTTCGTATTTCGGGGGCAGCGTGGGATTTTGGGCTGGCGTGGCTGGGTTTGGTGGGAGTCGGTGGTGGAAGAAAACGGAATCGAATTCCGAGCTCCGAAACTCATTTTACGGCCATTTTACCAGTAGAGAACCGGTGCCCAAACGGGTGGGCCAACTCATCCGATTCAGGCCAAACCGGAGAAAGAAGTGGAAGATAGGTGTGGATCTCAGTTTCTGGTCGAATAATACGAAGCAACGGCGAGGACCGTGTGCTCACATTTTTGCCAAATGCTCGCCCGCGGCCAAGGCCAAGGCACGCAGCCACCCCGCGGCCAAGGCCAAGGCACAGGGCCACGCTTGAGCTACCTGTCCTTGCCTCGGGAGCGCGGCCCGAGTGTCTGTTATGTGTGCATGAGAGTGTGCGACGTGCCTTGGTGATGAGAATGTGATGCATTTCGAGAAAGGCACAAAGCCAGCCCGAGGCCAAGGCAGGTGGCCACCCCGCATCCAAGGCCAAGGCACGCGGCCGCCTCGTTGCAAAGGCAAGGCACACAGGGCCAAGGCCATGGCACCCAGCCAGCCCCCGGCCAAGGCCTAGGCACCCAGCCAGCCCGCGGCCAAGTCCAAGCCACGCAGCCACCCCGCGGCCAAGGCCAAGGCACTGGGCCACGCTCGAGCTCCCTGTCCTTGCCTCGGGGGCGCAGTCCGAGTGTGTGTTGTGTGTGCGTGAGAGTGTGCGACGTGCCTTGGTCGCGAGCATGTGCTGCATTTCGAGAAAGGCATGGAGCCAGCCCGCTGCCAAGTCACATCGCCACCCCGCGGCCAAGGCCAAGGCTCACGGCCGCCCCGTGGCAAAGGCAAGGCACCTAGGGCCAACTCGTCCGATTTTGGCCAAATGCTCGCCCGCAGCCAAGGCCAAGCCAAGCACCCACCCCGCGGCCAAGGCCAAGGCACAGGGCCACGATCGAGCTCCCTATCCTTGCCTCGGTAGCGCGGCCCGAGTGTGTGTTGTGTGTGCGTGAGAGTGTGAGACGTGCCTTGGTCGCGAGCATGTGCTGCATTTCGATCAAGGAACGGAGCCAGCCCGTGGCCAAGGCACGCAGCCAACCCCTGGCCAAGGCCAAGGCACGCGTCCACCCCGCGGCCAAGGCCAAGGCCATGCACCCAGCCAGCCCACGGCCAAGGCCAAGGCACGCAGCCACCCCGTGGCCAAGGCCAACGGCAAGGCACACAGCCAACCCTGCGGCCAAGGCCTAGGCACGCAGCCACCCCGCGGCCAAGGCCAAGGCCGTGTGCTGTAGCTCACGGATCTTGGCCAACTTTCGCGTTTCCGGGGCGGTGCGGGATTTTGGGGTGTTGAATTAGATACGTGCGACAGTCGAACGTCGGAAAAGAGGGGAGTCGATTTCGCGGTTCGAACCTCGTTTTACGGCCGATTTACCGAGGGTGCGGGGGTGCGAAAAGGGGACGAAACGTGCCCACGAATTGGTCCGATTGTGGTAGATCTGGGCCGGGGGCCTCCTCACGGCGCAAGTACTGTTTTCCACTCGAACAAATGGCGAAAACAATGCGGGAGTCCCTGCGCACATTTTTCCGCCAGAAAAGGCCAAAATCCGTGAGCTATAGCCCTGTGGCCAAGGCCAAGATCCGTGAGGGACAGCAAACGGCCTTGGCCTTGGCCGCGGGGTGGCCGCATGCCTAGGCCTTGGCCGCGGGGTGGCTGGGTGCCATGGCCTTGGCCTTGGCCACCGGGTGGCTGTGTGCCAAGGCCTTGGCCGCGGGGTGGCTGCGTGCCTAGGCCTTGGCCGCGGGCTGGTTGGGTGCCATGGCCTTGGCCGCGGGGTGGACGCGTGCTTAGGACTTGGCCACGGGGTGGCTGCGTGCCTCGGCCTTGGCTGCGGGCTGGCTACGTGCCATTCTCGAAATGCAGCATAAGCTCGTGACCTAGGCAGGTCGCACACTATCACGCACACACAACACACACACCGGCCGCGCTCCCGAGGCAAGGATAGGGAGCTCGAGGGTGGCCCTGTGCCTTGGCGTTGGCTGCGGGGTGCCTGCATGGCTTGGCCTTGGCCGCGGGCGAGCATTTGGCCAAAATGTGAGCACACGGTCCTCGCCGTTGCTTCGTATTCTTGGACAAAAACTGAGATCCACACCTACCTTCCACTTCTTTCTCCGGTTTTGCCTGAATCGGATGAATGGGCCCACCCGTTTGGGCACCCGTTTGCTGCCGGTAAGATGGCCGTAAAACGAGTTTCGGAGCTCGGAATTGGATTCCGTTTTCTCCCGCCACTGACTCCCACCAAGCCCGACGACGCCAGCCCAAAATCCCTCGCCGCCCCCGAAACGCGAAATTTTCCCACAATCCGTGTGCTATAGCTGACGGATTTTGGCCTTTTCCGGGGGAAAAATGGCCGCAGGGCCTCCCGCATTATTTTCTCCATTTCTTCGAGCGGAAAACAGTACTTGCTCCGTGAGGAGGCCCCCGGCCCAGTTCTACCACAATCGGACCAATTCGCGGGCACGTTTCGTCCCCTTTTTGCACCCCCGCACCCTCGGTAAATCGGCCGTAAAACGAGGTTTGGACCTCGAAATCGACTCCCCTCTTTTCCCACGCTCGACTGTCGCACGTATCTAATGCATCACCCCAAAATCCCGCACCGCCCCGGAAACGCGAAAGTTGGCGAAGATCCGTGAGCGACAGCGCACGGCCTTGGCCTTGGCCACGGGGTGGCTGCGTGCCTAGGCCTTGGCCGCGGGGTGGCTGGGTGCCATGGCCTTGGCCTTGGCCACCGGGTGGCTGTGTGCCAAGGCCTTGGCCACGGGGTGGCTGCGTGCCTAGGCCTTGGCCGCGGGGTAGCTGGGTGCCATGGCCTTGGCCGTGGGGTGGACGCGTGCCTAGGACTTGGCCACGGGGTGGCTGCGTGCCTCGGCCTTGGCCTTGGCCGCGGGCTGGCTACGTGCGTTTCTCGAAATGCAGCACATGCTCGCGACCAAGGCAGGTCGCACACTCTCACGCTCACACAACACACACTCCGGCCACGCCAGTCCAAAATCCCACGCCGCCCCCGAAACGCGAAATTTGGCCACAATCCGTGTGCTATAGCTCACGGATTTTGGCCTTTTCTGGCGGAAAAATGGGAGCAGGGCCTCCCGCATTATTTTTTCCATTTCTTCGAGCGGAAAACAGTTCTTGCACCGTGATTAGGCCCCCGGCCCAGTTCTACCACAATCGGACCAATTCGCGGGCACGTTTCGTCCCCTTTTTGCACCCCCGCACCCTCGGTAAATCGGCCGTAAAACGAGCTTCGGACCTCGAAATCGACTCCCCTCTTTTCCAACGCTCGACTGTCGCACGTATCTAATGCATCACCTCAAAATCCCGCACCGCCCCGGAAACGCGAAAGTTGGCGAAGATCCGTGAGCGACAGCGCACGGCCTTGGCCTTGGCCACGGGGTGGCTGCGTGCCTAGGCCTTGGCCGCGGGGTGGCTGGGTGCCATGGCCTTGGCCTTGGCCACCGGGTGGCTGTGTGCCAAGGCCTTGGCCACGGGGTGGCTGCGTGCCTAGGCCTTGGCCGCGGGCTAGCTGGGTGCCATGGCCTTGGCCGCGGGGTGGACGCGTGCCTAGGACTTGGCCACGGGGTGGCTGCGTGCCTCGGCCTTGGCCTTGGCCGCGGGCTGGCTACGTGCGTTTCTCGAAATGCAGCACATGCTCGCGACCAAGGCAGGTCGCACACTCTCACGCTCACACAACACACACTCCGGCCACGCCAGTCAAAAATCCCACGCCGCCCCCGAAACGCGAAATTTGGCCACAATCCGTGTGCTATAGCTCACGGATTTTGGCCTTTTCTGGCGGAAAAATGGGAGCAGGGCCTCCCACATTATTTTTTCCATTTCTTCGAGCGGAAAACAGTTCTTGCACCGTGATTAGGCCCCCGGCCCAGTTCTACCACAATCGGACCAATTCGAGGGCACGTTTCGGCCCCTTTTCGCACCCCCGTACCCTCGGTAAATTGGCCGTAAAACGAGGTTCGGACCTCGAAATCGACTCCCCTCTTTTCCGACGCTCGACTGTCGCACGTATCTAATGCATCACCCCAAAATTCCGCACCGCCCCAGAAACGCGAAAGTTTGCCAAGATCCGTGAGCGACAGCAAACGGCCTTGGCCGTGGCCGCGGGGTGGCTGCGTGCCTGGGCCTTGGCCGCGGGGTGGCTGGGTGCCATGGCCTTGGCCTTGGCCACCGGGTGGCTGTGTGCCAAGGCCTTGGCCGCGGGGTGGCTGCGTGCCTACGCCTTGGCCGCGGGCTGGCTGGGTGCCATGGCCTTGGCCGCGGGGTGGACGCGGGCCTTGGCCCTGGCCACGGGGTGGCTGCGTGCCTCGGCCTTGGCCTTGGCAGCGGGCTGGCCTTGGCTTTGGCCGCGGGGTGGCTGCATGCCTAGGCCTTGAGTGCGGACTGGCTGGGTGCCATGGCCTTGGCCGCGGGGTGGACCCGTGCCTAGGCCTTGGCCACGGTGTGGCTGCGTGCCTCGGCCTTGGCCTTGGTCGCGGGCTGGCTACGTGCCGTTCTCGAAATGCAGCATATGCTCGTGACCAAGGAAGGTTGCACAGTCTCACGCACACACAACACACACTCCGGCCGCGCTCCCGAGGCAAGGATAGGGAGCTCGAGCGTGGCCCTGTGACTTGGCGTTGGCCGCGGGGTGACTGCATGGCTTGGCCTTGGCCGCGGGCGAGCATTTGGCCAAAATGTTAGCACACGGTCCTCGCCGTTTCTTCGTATTCTTGGACCAAAAACTGAGATCCACACCTACCTTCCACTTCTTTCTCCGGTTTTGCCTGAGTCGGACGAGTGGGCCCACCCGTTTGGGTACCCGTTCGCTGCCGGTAAGATGGCCGTAAAATGAGTTTCGGAGCTCGGAATTGGATTCCGTTTTCTCCCGCCACTGACTCCCACTAAACCCGACCACGCCAGCCCAAAATCTCACGCCGCCCCCAAAACGCGAAATTTGGCCACAATCCGTGTGATATAGCTCACGGATTTTGGCCTTTTCCTGGGGAAAAATTGGCGCATGGCCTCCCGCATTATTTTCACCATTTCTTCGAGTGGAAAACAGTACTTGCGCCGTGAGGGGGCCCCCGGCCCAGTTCTACCACAATCGGACCAATTCGCGGCCACGTTTTGCACACCCGCACCCTTGGTAAATCGGCCGTAAAACGAGGTTCGGACCTCGAAATCGACTCCCCTCTTTTCCAACGCTCGACTGTCGCATGTATCTAATGCATCACCCCAAAATCCCGCACCGCCCCTGAAACGCGAAAGTTGGCCAAGATCCATAAGCTACAGCACACGGCCTTGGCCTTGGCCGCGGGGTGGCTGGTTGCCATGGCCTTGGCCTTGGCCTCGGGGTGGCTGCGTGCCATGGCCTTGGCCTTGGCCACCGGGTGGCTGTGTGCCAAGGCCTTGGCCGCGGGCTGGCTGGGTGCCATGGCCTTGGCCGTGGGCTGGCTGGGTGCCATGGCCTTGGCCGCGGGGTGGCTGCATGCCTCGGCCTTGGCCTTGGCCGCGGGCTGGCTCCGTGCCTTGCTCGAAATGCAGCACATGCTCGCGACAAAGGCATGTCGCACACTCTCCCGCACGCACAACAAACACTCGGGCCTCGATCCCGAGGCAAGGAAAGGGAGCTCGAGCGTGGCCCTGTGCCTTGGCGTTGGCCGCGGGATGGCTGCATGGCTTGGCCTTGGCCGCGGGCGAGCATTTGGCCAAAATTTGAGCACACGGTCCTCGCCGTTTCTTCGTATTCTTGGACCAAAAACTGAGATCCACACCTACCTTCCACTTCTTTCTCCGGTTTTGCCTGAATCGGACGAGTTGGCTCACCCGTTTGGGCACCCGTTCGCTGCTGGTAAGATGGCCGTAAAACGAGTTTCGGAGCTCCGAATTGGATTCCGTTTTCTTCCGCCACCTACTCCCACCAAACGCGACGACGCCAGCCCAAAATCCCATGCCGCCCCCGAAACGCGAAATTTGGCAACAATCCGTGTGCTATAGCTCACGGATTTTGGCCTTTTCTGGCGGAAAAATGGGCGCAGGGCCTCCCACATTATTTTTGCCATTTCTTCGTGCGGAAAGCAGTACTTGCACCGTAAGGAAGCCCCCGGCCCAGTTCTACCACAATCAGACCAATTCGAGGGCACGTTTCGTCCCCTTTTCGCACCCCCGCACCCTCGCTAAATCGGCCGTAAAACGAGGTTCGGACCTCGAAATCGACTCCCCTGTTTTCCGACGTTCGACTGTCGCACGTATCTAATGCATCACCACAAAATCCCGCACCGCCCCGGAAACGGGAAAGTTGGCCAACATCCGTGAGCGACAACACACGGCCTTGCCCTTGGCCGCGGGGTGGCTGCGTGCCTAGGCCTTGGCCGCGAGGTGGCTGCGTGCCTAGGCCTTGGCCGCGCGTTGGCTGGGTGCCATGGCCTTGTCCTTGGCCACCGGGTGGCTGTCTGCCAAGGCCTTGGCCTCGGGGTGGCTGCATGCCTAGGCCTTGGCTGCGTGCCTGGCCTTGGGCCTTGGCCGCGGGGTGCGGGTTGGCTTGGCCTTGGCCGCGGGGTGGCTGCGTGCCTAGGCCTTGGCCGCGCGTTGGCTGGGTGCCATGGCCTTGTCCTTGGCCACCGGGTGGCTGTCTGCCAAGGCCTTGGCCTCGGGGTGGCTGCGTGCCTAGGCCTTGGCCGCGGGGTGGCTGCGTGCCTAGGCCTTGGCCGCGCGTTGGCTGGGTGCCATGGTAGGCCTTGCCAAGGCCTTGGCCTCGGGGTGGCTGCATGCCTAGGCCTTGGCCGGGGTGGCTGCGTGCCTAGGCCTTGGCCATGGCCTGCGTCCTTTGGCCACGGGGCTGGGTGCCATGGCCTTGTCCTTGGCCACCGGGTGGCTGTCTGCCAAGGCCTTGGCCTCGGGGTGGCTGCATGCCTAGGCCTTGGCCGCGGGGTGGCTGCGTGCCTAGGCCTTGGCCGCGCGTTGGCTAGGTGCCATGGCCTTGTCCTTGGCCACTGGGTGGTTGTGTGCCAAGGCCTTGGCCTCGGGGTGGCTGCGTGCCTAGGCCTTGGCCGCGGGCTGGCTGGATGCCATGGCCTTGGCCGCGGGGTGGACGCGTGCCTAGGCCTTGGCCGCGGGGTGGACGCGTGCCTCGGCCTTGGCCACGGGGTGGACGCGTGCCTAGGCCTTGGCCGCGGGGTGGCTGCGTGCCTAGGCCTTGGCCGCGGGGTGGCTGCGTGCCTAGGCCATGGCCGCACGTTGGCTGGGTGCCATGGCCTTGTCCTTGGCCACCGGGTGGCTGTGTGCCAAGGCCTTGGCCTCGGGGTGGCTGCGTGCCTAGGCCTTGGCCGCGGGCTGGCTGGGTGCCATGGCCTTGGCCGCGGGCTGGCTGGGTGCCATGGCCTTGGCCGCGGAGTGGATGCGTGCCTAGGCCTTGGCCACGGGGTGGCTGCGTGCCTCGGCCTTGGCCGCGGGGTGGACGCGTGCCTAGGCCTTGGCCGCGGGGTGGCTGCGTGCCTAGGCCTTGGCCGCGGGGTGGCTGCGTGCCTAGGCCTTGGCCGCGCGTTGGCTGGGTGCCATGGCCTTGTCCTTGGCCACTGGGTGGCTGTGTGCCAAGGCCTTGGCCTCGGGGTGGCTGCGTGCCTAGGCCTTGGCCGCGGGCTGGCTGGGTGCCATGGCCTTGGCCGCGGGGTGGACGCGTGCCTAGGCCTTGGCCACGGGGTGGCTGCGTGCCTCGGCCTTGGCCGCGGGGTGGACGCGTGCCTAGGCCTTGGCCGCGGGGTGGCTGCGTGCCTAGGCCTTGGCCGCACGTTGGCTGGGTGCCATGGCCTTGTCCTTGGCCACCGGGTGGCTGTGTGCCAAGGCCTTGGCCTCGGGGTGGCTGCGTGCCTAGGCCTTGGCCGCGGGCTGGCTTGGTGCCATGGCCTTGGCCGCGGGGTGGCTGCGTGCCTAGGCCTTGGCCACGGGGTGGCTGCGTGCCTCGGCCTTGGCCTTGGCTGCGGGCTGCCTACGTGGCTTTCTCGAAATGCAGCAGATGCTCGCGACCAAAGGCAGGTCGCACACTCTCACGCACACACAACACACACTCCGGCCGCGCTCCCGAGGCAAGGATAGGGAGCTCGAGCGTGGCCCTGTGCCTTGGCGTTGGCCGCGCGATGGCTACATGGCTTGGAGTTGGCCGCGGGCGAGCATTTGGCCAAAATGTGAGCACATGGTCCTCGCCGTTTCTTCGTATTCTTGGACCAAAAACTGAGATCCAAACCTACCTTCCACTTCTTTCTCCGGTTTTGTCTCAATCGGACGAATGGGCCCACCCGTTTGGGCACCCGTTCGCTGCCGGTAAGATGGCCGTCAAACGAGTTTGGGAGCTCAAAATTGGATTCCGTTTTCTCCCGCCACTGACTCCCACCAAACCCGACCACGCCAGCTCAAAATCCCACGCCGCGCCCGAAACGGGAAATTTGGCCACAATCCGTGTGCTATAGCACACGGATTTTGCCCTTGTCCGGGGGAAAAATGGGCGCAGGGCCTCCCGCATTATTTTCGCCATTTCTTCGAGCGGAAAACAGTACTTGCGCCGTGAGGAGGCCCCCGGCCCAGTTCTACCACAATCGGACCAATTCGCGGGCACGTTTCGTCCCCTTTTCGTACCCCTGCACCCTCGGTAAATCGGCCGTAAAACGAGGTTCGGACCTCGAAATCGACTCCCCTCTTTTCCAACGCTCGACTGTCGCACGTATCTAATGCATCACCCCAAAATCCCGCACCGCCCCGGAAACGCGAAAGTTGCCCAAGATCCGTGAGCGACAGCACACGGCCTTAGCCTTGGCCGCGGGGTGGCTGGGTGCCATGGCCTTGGCCTTGGCCACCGGGTGGCTGTGTGCCAAGGCCTTGGCCGCGGGGTGGCTGCGTGCCTACGCCTTGGCCGCGGGCTAGCTGGGTGCCATGGCCTTGGCCGCGGGGTGGACGCGGGCCTTGGCCTTGGCCACGGGGTGGCTGCGTGCCTCGGCCTTGGCCTTGGCAGCGGGCTGGCTCCGTGCCTTGCTCGAAAAGAAGCACATGCTCGCGACCAAGGCAGGTCGCACACTCTCACGCACACACAACACACACTGCGGCCGCGCTCCCGAGGCAAGGATAGGGAGCTCGATCGTGGCCCTGTGCCTTGGCGTTGGCCGCGGGGTGGCTGCGTGGCTTGGAGTTGGCCGCGGGCGAGCATTTGGCCAAAATGTGAGCACACGGTCCTCGCCGTTTCTTCGTATTCTTGGACCAAAAACTGAGATCCACACCTACCTTCCACTTCTTTCTCCGGTTTTGCCTCAATCGGACGAGTGGGCCCAACCGTTTGGGCACCCGTTCGCTGCCGGTAAGATGGCCGTAAAACGAGTTTCGGAGCTCGGAATTGGATTCCATTTTCTCCCGCCACCGACTCCCACCAAACCCGACGACGCCAGCCCAAAAACCCACACGGCCCCCGAAACGCGAAATTTGGCCACAATCCGTGTGCTATAGCTCACGGATTGTGGCCTTTTCCGTGGGAAAAATGGGCGCACGGCCTCCCACATTATTTTTGCCATTTCCTCGAGCGGAAAACAGTACTTGCGCCGTGAGGAGGCCCCCGGCCCAGTTCTACCACAATCGGACCAGTTCGCGGGCACGTTTCGTCCCCTTTTCGCACCCCCGCACCCTCGGTAAAACGGCCGTAAAACGAGGTTCGGACCTCGAAATCGACTCCCCTCTTTTCCAACGCTCGACTGTCGCACGTATCTAATGCATCACCCCAAAATCCCGCACCGCCCCGGAAACGCGAAAGTTGGCAAAGATCCGTGAGCTACAGCACACGGCCTTGGCCTTGGCCGCGGGGTGGCTGCGTACCATGGCCTTGGCCTTGGCCTCGGGGTGGACGCGTGCCTTGGCCTTGGCCACGGGGTGGCTGCGTGCCTCGTCCTTGGCCTTGGTCGCGGGCTGGCTCCGTGCCTTGCTCGAAATGCAGCACATGCTCGCAACCAAGGCAGGTCGCACACTCTCACCCACACACAACAGACACTCCGGCCGCGCTCCCGAGGCAAGGATAGGGAGCTCGAGCATGGCCCTGTGCCTTGGCATTGGCCGCGGTGTGGCTGCGTGGCTTGGCCTTGGCCGCGGCCGAGCATTTGGCCAAAATGTGAGAACACGATCCTCGCCGTTTCTTCGTATTCTTGGACCAAAAACTGAGATCCACACCTACCTTCCACTTCTTTCTCCGGTTTTGCCTGAATCGGACGAGTTGGCCCACCCGTTTGGGCACCCGTTCGCTGCCGGTAAGATGGCCGTAAAACGAGTTTCGGAGCTCGGAAATGGATTCCGTTTTCTCCCGCCACCGACTCCCACCAAAACCGACGACGCCAGCCCAAAATCCCATGCCGCCCCTGAAACTCGAAATTGGGCCACAATCCGTGTGCTATAGCTCACGGATTTTGGCCTTTTCCGGTGGAAAATTGGGCGCAGGGCCTCCCGCATTATTTTTGCCATTTCTTCGAGCGGAAAGCAGTACTTACGCCGTGAGGAGGCCCCCTTTCGCACCCCCGCACCCTCGGTAAATCGGCCGTAAAACGAGGTTCGGACCTGGAAATCGACTCCCCTCTTTTCCGACGTTCGACTGTCGCACGTATCTAATGCATCACCGCAGAATCCCGCACCCACCCGGAAACGCGAAAGTTGGCCAAGATCCGTGAGCGACAGCACACGGACTTGGCCTTGGCCGCAGGGTGGCTGCGGGCCATGGCCTTGGCCTTGACCTCGGGGTGGCTGCGTGCCATGGTCTTGGCCTTGGCCACCGGGTGGCTGTGTGCCAAGGCCTTGGCCGCGGGCTGGCTGGGTGCCATGGCCTTGGCCGCGGGGTGGACGCGTGCCTTGGCCTTGGCCAAGGGGTGGCTGCTTCCCTCGGCCTTGGCCTTGGCCGCGGGCTGGCTGGGTGCCATGGCCTTGGCCGCGGGGTGGACGCGTGCCTTGGCCTTGGCCAAGGGGTGGCTGCGTCCCTCGGCCTTGGCCTTGGCCGCGGGCTTGCTCCGTGCCTTGCTCGAAATGCAGCAGATGCTCGCGACCAAGGCAGGTCGCACACTCTCACGCACACACAACACACAGTTCTACCACAATTGGACCAATTCGCGGGCACGTTTTGTCCCCTTTTCCCACACCTGCACCCTCGGTAAATCGGCCGTAGAACGAGGTTCGGACCTCGAAATCGACTCCCCTCTTTTCCAACTCTCGACTGTCGCACGTATCTAATGCATCACCCCAAAATCCCGCACCGCCCTGGAAACGCGAAAGTTGGACAAGATCAGTGAGATACAGCACACGGCCTTGGCCTCGGCCGCGGGGTGGCTGCGATCCATGGCCTTGGCCATGACCGCGGGGTGGCTGCGTGCCATGGCCTTGGCCTTTGCCTCGGGGGGGCTGCGTGCCAAGGCCTTGGCCGCGGGCAGGCTGCGTGTCTAGGCCTTGGCAGCGAGGTGGACGCGTGCCTAGGCCTTGGCCACGCGGTGGCTGCGTGCGTCAGCCTTGGCCTTGGCCGCGGGCGGGCTACGTGCCTTTCTCGAAATGCAGCATATGCTCGCGACCAAGGCAGGTCGCACACTCTCACGCACACACAACACACACTCCGGCCGCGCTCCCGAGGAAAGGATAGGGAGCTCGAGCGTGGCCCTGTGCCTTGGCGTTGGCCGCGGGGTGGCTGCACGGCTTGGCCTTGGCCCCGGGCGAGCATTTGGCCAAAATGTGAGCACACGGTGCTCGCCGTTTCTTCGTATTCTTGGACCAAAAACGGAGATCCACACCTACCTTCAACTTCTTTCTCCGGTTTTGCCTGAATCGGACGAGTGGGCCCACCCGTTTGGGCACCCGTTCGCTTCCGGTAAGATGGCCGTAAAACGAGTTTCGGAGCTCGGAATTGGATTCCGTTTTCTCCCGCCACTGACTCCCACCAAACCCGACAACGCCAGCCCAAAATCCCATGCCGCCCCCGAAACGCGAAATTTGGCCAAGGCACAGGGCCACGCTCGAGCTCCCTATTCTTGCATCGGGAGCGCGGCCCGAGTGTGTGTTGTGTGTGCGTGAGAGTGTGCGACCTCCCTTGGTCGCGAGCATATGCTACATTTCGAGCAAGGCACGCAGCCAGCCCGCGGCCAAGGCCAAGGCTGAGGCACGCAGCCACCCCGTGGCCAAGGCCAAGGCACGCGTCCACCCCGCGGCCAAGGCTATGGCACAGAGCCAGCCCGCGGCCAAGGCCATGGCACCCAGCCAGCCCGCGGCCAGGGACAAGGCCATGGCACGCAGCCACCCCGCGCCAAGGCCAAGGCCATGGCACACAGCCACCCCGCGGCCAAGGCCAAGGCTGTGTGCTGTAGCTCACGGATCTTGGCCAACTTTCGCGTTTCCGGGGTGGTGCGGGATTTTGGAGTGATGCATTAGATACGTGCGACAGTCGAGCGTTGGAAAAGAGGGGAGTCAATTTCGAGGTCCGAACCTCGTTTTAAGGCCGATTTACCGAGGGTGCGGGGGTGCGAAAAGGGGACGAAACTTGCCCTCGAATTGGTCCGATTGTGGTAGAACTGGGCCGGGGGCCTCCTCACGGCGCAAGTACTGTTTTCCGTTCGAAGAAATGGCGAAAATAATGCGGGAGGCCCTGCGCCCATTTTTCCCCCGGAAAAGGCCAAAATCCGTGAGGTATAGCACACGGATTGTGGCCAAATTTTGCGTTTCGGGGTCGGCGTGGGATTTTGGGCTGCCGTCGTCGGGTTTGGTGGGAATCGGTGGCGGGAGAAAACGGAATTCAATTCCTATGTCCGAAACACGTTTTACGGCCATCTTACTGGCAGCGAACGGGTGCCCAAACGGGTGGGCCCACTGGTCCGATTCAGGCAAAACCGGAGAAAGAAGTGGAAGGTAGTTGTGGATCTCAGTTTTTGGTCCAAGAATAAGAAGAAACGGCGAGGACCGTGTGTTCACATTTTGGGCAAATGCTCGCCCGCGGCCAAGGCCAAGCCACGCAGCCACCCCGCGGCCAACGCCAAGGCACAGGGCCACGCTCGAGCTCCCTTTCCTTGCCTCGAGAGCGCGGCCCGAGTGTGTGTTGTTTGTGCACGAGACTGTGCGACCTGCCTTCGTCACGAGCATGTGCTGCATTTCGAGAAAGGCACTTAGCCAGCCCGCGGCCAAGGCCAAGGCCGAGGCACGCAGCCACCCCGTGGCCAAGGCCTAGGCACGCGTCCACCCCGCGGCCAAGGCCATGGCACCCAGCCAGCCCGCGGCCAAGGCCTAGGCATGCAGCCACTGCGAGGCCAAGGCCTTGGCACACAGCCACCCAGTAGCCAAGGCCAAGGCCATGACACCCAGCCACCCCGCGGTCAAGGCCTAGGCCGTGTACTGTCGCTCACGGATCTTGGCCAACTTTCGCGTTTCCGGGGCGGTGCGGGATTTTGGGGTGATGCATTAGATACGTGCGACAGTCGAACGTCGGAAAAGAGGGGAGTCAATTTCCAGGTCCGAACCTCGTTTTACGGCCGATTTACCGAGGGTGCGGGGGTGCGAAAAGGGGATGAAACGTGCCCCCGAATTGGTCCGATTGTGGTAGAACTGGCTGGGTACGATGGCCTTGGCCACGGGGTGGACACATGCCTAGGCCTTGGCCACGGGCTGGCTGCGTGCCTCGGCCTTGTCAGCGGGTTGGCTGGGTGCCATGGCCTTGGCCTTGGCCACCGGGTGGCTGTGTGCCAAGGCCTTGGCCGCGGGGTGGCTGCGTGCCTAGGCCTTGGCCGCGGGCTGGCTGGGTGCCATGGCCTTGGCCGGGGGGTGGACGCGTGCCTAGGCCTTGGCCACGGGGTGGCTGCGTGCCTTTCTCGAAATGCAGCATATGCTCGCGACCAAGGCAGGTCGCACACTCTCACGGACACACAACACACACTCCGGCCGCTCTCCCGAGGCAAGGATAGGGAGCTCGAGCGTGGCCCTGTGCCCTGGCGTTGGCTAAGGGGTGGCTGCATGGCTTTCCCTTGGCCGCGGGCGAGCATTTGGCCAAAATGTGAGCACACGGTCCTCGCCGTTTCTTCGTATTCTTGCACCAAAAACTGAGATCCACACCTACCTTCCACTTCTTTCTCCGGTTATTCCTGAATCTGACGAGTGGGCCCACCCGTTTGGGCACCCGTTCGCTGCCGGTAAGATGGCCGTAAAACGAGTTTCGGAGCTCAGAATTGGATTCTGTTTCCTCCCACCACCTCCAAACCGCGAAATTTCGCCACAATCCGTGTGCTATAGCTCACGGATTTTGGCCTTTTCCGGGGGAAAAATGGGCGCAGGGCCTCCCGCATTATTTTTGCCATTTCTTCAAGTGGAAAACAGTACTTGCGCGGTGAGGAGGCCCCCGCCCCAGTTCTACCACAATCGGACCAATTCGCGGGCACGTTTCGTCCCCTTTTCACACCCCCGCACCCTCGGTAAATCGGACGTAAAACAAGGTTCGGACCTCGAAATCGACTCCCCTCTTTTCCAAGGCTCGACTGTCGCACGTATCTAATGCATCACCCCAAAATCCCGCACCGCCCGGGAAACGCAAAAGTTGGCCAAGATCCTTGAGCTACAGCACACGGCCTTTGCCTTGGCTGCGGGGTGGCTGCGTGCCATGGCCTTCGCCTTGGCCTCGGGGTGGCTGCGTGCCAAGGACTTGGCCGCGGGCTCGCTGCGTGCCTAGGCCTTGGCCGCGGGCTGGCTGGGTGCCATGGCCTTGGCCGCGGGGTGGACGCGTGCCTTGGCCTTGGCCACGGGGTGGCTGCGTGCCTCGGCGTGGGCCTTGGCCGCGGGCTGGCTCCGTTCCTTTCTCGAAATGCAGCACATGCTCGCGACCAAGGCAGGTCGCACACTCTCACGCACACACAACACACACTCGGGCCGGGCTCCCGAGGCAAGGATAGGGAGCTCGAGCGTGGCCCTGTGCCTTGGCGTTGGCTGCGGGGTGGCTGCGTGGCTTGGCCTTGGCCGCGGGCGAGCATTTGGACAAAATGTGAGCACACGGTCCTCGCCGTTTCTTCGTATTCTTGGACCAAAAACTGAGATCCACACCTACCTTCCACTTCTTTCTCCGGTTTTGCCTGAATCGGACGAGTTGGCCCACCCGTTTGGGCACCCGTTCGCTGCCGGTAAGATGGCCGTAAAACGAGTTTCGGAGCTCGGAATTGGATTCCGTTTTCTCCCGCCACCGACTCCCACCAAACCCGACCACGCCAGCCCAAAATCCACCCCGCCCCCGAAACGCGAAATTGGGCCACAATCCGTGTGCTATAGCTCATGGATTTTGGCCTTTTCCGGGGAAAAAATGGGCGCAGGGCCTCCCGCATTATTTTCGCCATTTCTTCGAGCGAAAAACAGTACTTGCGCCGTGAGGAGGCCCCCGGCCCAGTTCTACCACAATCGGACCAATTCGCGGGCACGTTTCGTCCCCTTTTCGCACCCCCGCACCCTCGGTAAATTGGCCGTGAAACGAGGTTCGGACCTCGAAATCGACTCCCCTGTTTTCCGACGTTCGACTGTCGCACGTATCTAATGCATCACCCCAAAATCCCGCACCGCCCCGGAAACACGAAAGTTGGCCAAGATCCGTGAGCTACAGCACACGGGCTTGGCCTTGGCCGCGGGGTGGCTGCGTGCCATGGCCTTGGCCTTGGCCTCGGGGTGGCTGCGTGCCAAGGCCTTGGCAACGGGCTTGCTGCGTGCCTAGGCCTTGGCCGCGGGCTGGGTGGGTGCCATGGCCTTGGCCGCGGGGTGGACGCGTGCCTTGTCCTTGGCCACGGGGTGGCTGCGTGCCTCGGCCTTGGCCTTGGCCGCGGGCTGGCTCCGTGCCTTGCTCGAAATGCAGCACATGCTCGCGACCAAGGCAGGTCGCACACTCTCACGCACACACAACACACACTCCGGGTGCGTTCCCGAGGCAATAATAGGGAGCTCGAGCGTGGCCCTGTGCCTTGTCGTTGGCCGCGGGGTGGCCGCGTGGCTTGGCCTTGGCCGCGGGCGAGCATTTGTCCAAAATGTGAGCACACGGTCCTCGCCGTTTCTTCATATTCTTGGACCAAAAACTGAGATCCACACCTACCTTCCACCTCTTTCTCCGGTTTTGCCTGAATCGGACGAGTTGGCGCACCAGTTTTGGCACCCGTTCAGTGCCGGTAAGATGGCCGTGAAACGAGTTTCGGAGCTTGGAATTGGATTCCGTTTTCTCCCGCCACCGACTCCCACCAAACCTGACCACGCCAGCCCAAAATCCCACGCCGCCCCCGAAACACGAAATTTGGGCACAATCCGTGTGCTATAGCTCACGGATTTCGGCCTTTTCCAAGGGAAAAATGGGCGCAGGGCCTCCCGCATTATTTTCGTCATTTCTTCGAGCGGAAAACAGTACTTGCTCCGTGAGGAGGCCCCGGCCCAGTTCTACAACAATCGGACCAATTCGCGGGCACTTTTCGTCCCCTTTTCGCACCCCTGCACCCTCGGTAAATCGGCCGTAAAACGAGATTCGGACCTCGAAATCGACTCCCCTCTTTTCCGACGTTCGACTATCGCACGTATCTAATGCATCACCCCAAAATCCCGCACCGCCCCGGAAACGCGAAAGTTGGCAAAGATCCGTGAGCGACAGCACACGGCCTTGGCCTTGGACGCGGGGAGGCTGCGTGCCTAGGCCTTGGCCGCGGGGTGGCTGCGTGCCTAGGCCTTGGCCGCTGGCTGGCTGGGTGCCATGGCCTTGGCCGCGGGGTGGACGCGTGCCTAGGCCTTGGCCACGGGGTGGCTGCGTGCCTCAGCCTTGGCCTTGGCCGCGGGCTGGCTCCGTGCCTTGCTCGAAATTCAGCATATGCTCGCGACCAAGGCAGGTCGCACACTCTCACGCACACACAACACACACTCCGGCTGAGCTCCCGAGGCAAGGATAGGGAGCTCGAGGGTGGCCCTGTGCCTTGGCGTTGGCCACGGGGTGGCTGCATGGCTTGGCCTTGGCCGCGGGCGAGCATTTGGCCAAAATGTGAGCACACGGTCCTCGCCGTTTCTTCGTATTCTTGGACCAAAAACTGAGATCCACACCTACCTTGCACTTCTTTCTCCGGTTTTACCTGAATCGGACGAGTTGGCCCACCCGTTTGGGCACCCGTTCGCTGCCGGTAAGATGGCCGTAAAACGAGTTTCGGAGCTCGGAATTGGATTCCGTTTTCTCCCGCCACCCACTCCCACCAAACCCGACGACGCCAGCCCAAAATCCGTTTTCTCATGGATTTTGGCCTTTTCTGGCGGAAAAATGGGCGCAGGGCCTCCCGTATTATTTTTACCATTTCTTCGAGCGGAAAGATGTACTTGCGCCGTGAGGAGGCCCCCGGCCCAGTTCTACCGCAATCAGACCAATTCGAGGGCACGTTTCGTCCCCTTTTCGCACCCCCGCACCCTCGGTAAATCGGCCGTAAAACAAGGATCGGACCTCGAAATCGACTCCCCTCTTTTCCAACGCTCGACTGTCGCACGTATCTAATGCATGACCCCGAAATCCCGTACCACCCCGGAAACGCGAAAGTTGGCCAAGATCCGTGAGCTCCAGCACACGGCCTTGGCCTTGGCCGCGTGGTGGCCTTGGCTGCGTGGTGGCTGCGTGCCATGGCCTCGGCCTTGGCCACGGGGTGGCTGCGTGCCTCGACCTTGGCCTTGGCCGCGGGCTGGCTCCGTGCCTTGCTCGAAATGCAGCACATGCTCGCGACCAAGGCAGGTCGCACACTCTCACGCACACACAACACACACTTCGGCCGCGCTCGCGAGGCAAGGATAGGGAGCTTGAGCGTGGCCCTGTGCCTTGGGGTTGGCCGCGGGGTGGCTGCGTGGCTTGGCCTTGGCCCCGGGTGAGCATTTGGCCAAAATGTGAGCACACGGTCCTCGCCGTTTCTTCTTATTCTTGGACCAAAAACTGAGATCAACACCTACCTTCCACTTCTTTCTCCGGTTTTGCCTGAATCGGACGAGTTGGCCCACCCGTTTGGGCACCCGTTCGATGCCGGTAAGATGGCCGTAAAACGAGTTTCGGAGCTTGGAATTGGATTTGGTGGGAGTCGGTGGCGGGAGAAACGTGCGGGGGTGCGAAAAGGGGACAAAACGTGCCCGCGAATTGGTCTGTTTGTGGTAGAACTGGCCCAGGGGCCTCCTCACGGTGGTAGTACTGTTTTGCGCACGAAGAAATGGTAAAAATAATGCGGGAGGCCCTGCGCCCATTTTTCCGTGCGAAAAGGCCAAAATCCGTGAGCTATAGCACACGGATTGCGGCCAAATTTCGTGTTTCGGGGGCGGCGTGGGATTTTTGGCTGGCGTGGTCAGGTTTGGTGGGAGTTGGTGGCGGGAGAAAACGGAATCCAATTCCAAGCTCCGAAACTCGTTTTACGGCCATTTTACCTCCAGAGAACGGGTTCCCAAACGGGTGGGCCAACTCGTCCGATTCAGGCAAAACCGGAGAAAGAAGTGGAAGGTAGGTGTGGATCTCATTTTTTGGTCCAAGAATACGAAGCATCGGCGAGGACCGTGTGCCAAATGCTCGCCCGCGGCCAAGGCCAAGGCCAAGGCACGCGGCCACCCTACGGGCAAGGCCAAGGCACAGGGCCACGCTCGAGCTTCCTATCCTTGCCCCGGGAGAGCGGCCCAAGTGTCTGTTGTGTGTGCGCGAGAGTGTGCGACGTGCCTTGGTCGCGAGCATGTGCTGCATTTCGAGCAAGGCACGCAGCCAGCCCGCGGCCAAGGCCAAGGCACGCAGCCACCCCGCGGCCAACGCCAAGGCACGCATCCACCCGTGGCCAAGGCCAAGGCACGCAGCCACCCCGTGGCCAAGGCCAAGGCCATGGCACCCAGCCATGCCGGTGCCAAGGTCTAGGCACGCAGCCACCCCTAGGCCAAGGCCGTCTGCTGTAGCTCACGGATCTGGACCAAATTTCGCGTTTCCGGGCCGGTGCGGGATTTTGGGGTGATGCATTAGATACGTGCGACAGTCGAACGTCGGCGAAGACGGGAGTCGACTCCGAGGTCCGAACCTCATTTTACGGCCGATTTACCGAACGTGCGGTGGTGCGAAAAGGGAACGAAACGTGCCCGCGAATTGGTCCGGTTGTGGTAGAACTGGGCCGGGGGCCTCCTCACGGTGCTAGTACTGTTTTGCGATCGAAGAAATGGAGAAAATAATTCCGGAGGCCCTGCGCCCATTTTTCTGCCCGAAAAGGCCAAAATCCGTGTGCTATAGCAGACGGATTGCGGCCAAATTTCACGTTTTGGGGGCGGCATGGGATTTTTGGCTGGCGTGGTCGGGTTTGGTGGGAGTCGGTGGCGGGACCAAACGGAATCCAATTCCGAGCTCCGAAACTCGTTTTACGGCCATTTTACCGCCAGAGAACGGGTGCCCAAACGGGTGGGCCAACTCTTCCGATTCAGGCAAAACCGGAGAAAGAAGTGGAAGGTAGGTGTGGATCTCAGTTTTTGGTCGAAGAATATGAAGCAACGGCGAGGACCGTGTGCTCACATTTTGGCCAAATGCTCGCCCGCGGCCAAGGCACGCGGCCACCCCGCGGCCAAGGCCAAGGCACGGAGCCACCCCGTGGCCAAGGCCAAGGCACGCAGCCACCCCGTGGCCAAGGCCAAGGCCATGGCACCCAGCCACGCCGGTGGCAAGGCCTAGGCACGCAGCCACCCCGCGGCCAAGGCCGTCTGCTGTAGCTCACGGATCTTGGCCAAATTTCGCGTTTCCGGGGCGCTGCGGGATTTTGGGGTGATGCATTAGATACGTGCGACAGTCGAACGTCTGAGAAGACGGGAGTCGATTCCGAGGTCCGAACCACATTTTACGGCCGATTTCCCGAACGTGCGGGCGTACGAAAAGGGGACGAAATGTGCCCGCGAATTGGTCCGGTTGTGGTAGAACTGGGCCGGGGGCCTCCTCACGGTGCTAGTACTATTTTCCGATCGAAGAAATGGCGAAAATAATTCGGGAGGCTCTGCGCCCATTTTTCCGCCCGAAAAGGCCAAAATCCGTGAGCTATAGTAGACGGATTGCGGCCAAATTTTGCGTTTCGGTGGTGGCATGGGATTTTTGGCGGGCGTGGTCGGGTTTGGTGGGAGTCGGTGGCGGGAGAAACGTGTGGGGGTGCGAAAAGGGGACGAAACGTGCCCGCGAATTTGTCCGTTTGTGGTAGAACTGGGCCGGGGGCCTCCTCACGGTGGTAGTACTGTTTTGCGCACGAAGAAATGGCAAAAATAATGCGGGAGGCCCTGCGCCCATTTTTCCTCGCGAAAAGGCCGAAATCCATGAGCTATAGCACATGGATTGCAGCCAAATTTCGTGTTTCGGGGGTGGCGTGGGATTTTTGGCTGGCGTGGTCGGGTTTGGTGGGAGTCGGTGGCGGGACCAAACGGAATCCAATTCCGAGCTCCGAAATTCGTTTTACGGCCATTTTACCACCAGAGAACGGGTGCCCAAACGGGTGGGCCAACTCGTCCGATTCAGGCAAAACCAGTGAAAGAAGTGGAAGGTAGGTGTGGATCTCAGTTTTTGGTCGAAGAATACGAAGCAACGGCGAGGACCGTGTGCTCACATTTTGGCCAAATGCTCGCCGGTGGCCAATGCACGCGGCCACCCCGCGGCCAAGGCCAAGGTACAGGGCCACGCGCGAGCTCCCTATCCTTGCCCTGGAAGCGCGGCCCAAGTTTGTGTTGTGTGTGCGCGAGAGTGTGCAACGTGCCTTGGTCGCGAGCATGTGCTGCATTTCGAGCAAGGCACACAGCCAGCCCGCGGCCAAGGCCAAAGCACGCAGCCACCCCGCGGCCAAGGCCAAGGCCATGGCACCCAGCCACCCCACGGCCAAGGCCTAGGCACGCAGCCACCCCGCGGCCAAGGCCAAGGCCATGGCACCCAGCCGCCCCGCGGCCAAGGCCAAGGCACGCCGCCACCCCGTGGCCGTGGCCAAGGCCAAGGCACGCAGCCACCCCGTGGCCAAGGCCAAGGCACGCAGCCACCCCGTGGCCAAGGCCAAGGCCATGGCGCCCAGCCATGCCGCTGCCAAGGCCTAGGCTTGCAGCCGCCCCGCTGCCAAGGCCGTGTGCTGTAGCTCACGGATCTTGGCCAACTTTCGCGTTTCCGGGGCGGTGCGGGATTTTGGGGTGATGCATTAGATACGTGCGACAGTCGAACGTCGGAGAAGACGGGAGTCGATTCCGAGGTACAAACGTCATTTTACGGCCGATTTACCGAACGTGCCGGGGTGCGAAAAGGGGACGAGACGTGCCCGCGAATTGGTCCAGTTGTGGTAGAACTGGGCCGGGGGCCTCCTCACGGTGCTAGTACTGTTTTGCGCTCGAACAAATGGCGAAAATAATGCGGGAGGCCCTGCGCCCATTTTTCCACCCGAAAAGGCCAAAATCCGTGAGCTATAGCACACGGATTGCGGCCAAATTTCGCGTTTTGGGGGCGGCGTGGGATTTTTGGCTGGCGTGGTCTGGTTTGGTGGGAGTCGGTGGTGGTAGAAAACTGAATCCAATTCCGAGTTCCGAAACTCGTTTTACGGCCATTTTACCGCCAGAGAACGGGTGCCCAAACGGGTGGGCCAACTGGTCGGATTCAGGCAAAACCGGAGAAAGAAGTGGAAGGTAGGTGTGGATCTCAGTTTTTGGTCCAAAAATACGAAGCAACGGCGAGGACCGTGTGCTCACATTTTGGAAAAATGCTCGCCCACGGCCAAGGCCAAGGCCAAGGCACGCGGCCACCCCGCGGCCAAGGCCGTGTGCTGTAGCTCACGGTTCTTGGCCAACTTTCGCGTTTCCGGGGCGGTGCGGGATTTTGGGGTGATGCATTAGATACGTGCGACAGTCGAACGTCGGAGAAGACGGGAGTCGATTCCGAGGTCCGAACCTCGTTTTACGGCCGATTTACCGAACGTGCGGGGGTGCGAAAAGGGGACGAAACGTACCCGCGAATTGGTCCGGTTGTGGTAGAACTGGGCCGGGGGCCTCCTCACGGTGCTAGTACTCTTTTCCTCTCGAAGAAATGGTGAAAATAATGCGGGAGTTGGCCTTGGCCACCGGGTGGTGGCGGAAAAATGGGCGCAGGGCCTCCCGCATTATTTTTGCCACGGTCTTGGCCTTGGCTGCGGGGTGGCTGCGTGCCATAGCCTTGGCCTTGGCCACCGGGTGGCTGTGTGCCAAGGCCATGGCCGCGGGCTGGCTGGGTGCCATGGCCTTGGCCGCGGGGTGGACGCGTGCCTTGGCCTTGGCCACGGGGTGGCTGCATGCCTCGGCCTCGGCCTTGGCCGCGGGCTGGCTCTGTGCCTTGGTCAAAATGCAGCACATGCTCGCGACCAAGGCAGGACGCACACTCTCACGCACACACAACACACACTCGGGCCGCGCTCCCGAGGCAAGGATAGGGGGCTCGAGCGTGGGCCTGTGCCTTCCCGTTGGCCGCGGGGTGGCTACGTGGCTTGGCCCTGCCCGCGGGCGAGCATTTGGCCAAAATGTGAGGACACGGTCCTTGCCGTTTCTTCATATTCTTGGACTAAAAACTGAGATCCACACCTACCTTCCACTTCTTTCTCCGGTTTTGCCTGAATCGGACGAGTTGGCCCACCCGTTTGGGCACCCGTTCGCTGCCGGTAAGATGGCCGTAAAACCAGTTTCGGAGCTCGGAATTGGATTCCGTTTTCTCCCGCCACCGACTCCCACCAAACCCGACGATGCCTGCCCAAAATCCCAAGCCGCCCCCGAAACGCGAAATTTGGCCACAATCCGTGTGTTATAACTCACGAATTTTGGCCTTTTCTGGCGTAAAAATGGGCGCAGGGCCTCCCGCATTATTTTTGCCACGGTCTTGGCCTTGGCTGCGGGGTGGCTGCGTGCCATAGCCTTGGCCTTGGCCACCGGGTGGCTGTGTGCCAAGGCCATGGCCGCGGGCTGGCTGGGTGCCATGGCCTTGGCCGCGGGGTGGACGCGTGCCTTGGCCTTGGCCACGGGGTGGCTGCATGCCTCGGCCTTGGCCTTGGCCGCGGGCTGGCTCTGTGCCTTGGTCAAAATGCAGCACATGCTCGCGACCAAGGCAGGACGCACACTCTCACGCACACACAACACACACTCGGGCCGCGCTCCCGAGGCAAGGATAGGGGGCTCGAGCGTGGGCCTGTGCCTTCGCGTTGGCCGCGGGGTGGCTACGTGGCTTGGCCTTGCCCGCGGGCGAGCATTTGGCCAAAATGTGAGGACACGGTCCTCGCCGTTTCTTCATATTCTTGGACTAAAAACTGAGATCCACACCTACCTTCCACTTCTTTCTCCGGTTTTGCCTGAATCGGACGAGTTGGCCCACCCGTTTGGGCACCCGTTCGCTGCCGGTAAGATGGCCGTAAAACCAGTTTCGGAGCTCGGAATTGGATTCCGTTTTCTCCCGCCACCGACTCCCACCAAACCCGACGATGCCAGCCCAAAATCCCAAGCCGCCCCCGAAACGCGAAATTTGGCCACAATCCGTGTGTTATAACTCACGAATTTTGGCCTTTTCTGGCGGAAAAATGGGCGCAGGGCCTCCCGCATTATTTTTGCCACGGTCTTGGCCTTGGCTGCGGGGTGGCTGCGTGCCATAGCCTTGGCCTTGGCCACCGGGTGGCTGTGTGCCAAGGCCATGGCCGCGGGCTGGCTGGGTGCCATGGCCTTGGCCGCGGGGTGGACGCGTGCCTTGGCCTTGGCCACGGGGTGGCTGCATGCCTCGGCCTCGGCCTTGGCCGCGGGCTGGCTCTGTGCCTTGGTCAAAATGCAGCACATGCTCGCGACCAAGGCAGGACGCACACTCTCACGCACACACAACACACACTCGGGCCGCGCTCCCGAGGCAAGGATAGGGGGCTCGAGCGTGGCCCTGTGCCTTCGCGTTGGCCGCGGGGTGGCTACGTGGCTTGGCCTTGCCCGCGGGCGAGCATTTGGCCAAAATGTGAGGACACGGTCCTCGCCGTTTCTTCATATTCTTGGACTAAAAACTGAGATCCACACCTACCTTCCACTTCTATCTCCGGTTTTTCCTGAATCGGACGAGTTGGCCCACCCGTTTGGGCTCCCGTTCGCTGCCGGTAAGATGGCCGTAAAACTAGTTTCGGAGCTCGGAATTGGATTCCATTTTCTCCCGCCACCGACTCCCACCAAACCCCACCACGCCAGCCCAAAATCCCACACCGCCCCCGAAACGCGAAATTTGGCCACAATCCGTGTGCTATAACTCACGAATTTTGGCCTTTTCTGGCGGAAAAATGGGCGCAGGGCCTCCCGCATTATTTTTGCCATTTCTTCAAGCGGAAAGCCGTACTTGCGCCGTGAGGAGGCCCCCAGCCCAGTTCTACCACAATCGGACCAATTCGAGGGAACGTTTAGTCCCCTTTTTGCACCCCCGCACCCTCGGTAAATCGGCCGTAAAACGAGGTTCGGACCACGAAATTGACTCCCCTCTTTTCCAACGCTCGACTGTCGCACGTATCTAATGGATCACCCCAAAATCCCGCACCTCCCCGGAAACGCGAATGTTGGCCAAGATCCGTGAGCTACACAGCACACGGCCTTGGCCTTGGCCGCGGGGTGGCTGCGTGCCATGGCCTTGGCCTTGGCCTCGGGGTGGCTGCGTGCCAAGGCCTTGGCCGAGGGCTTGCCGGGTGCCATGGCCTTGGCCGCGGGGTGGACGCGTGCCTTGGCCTTGGCCACGGGGTGGCTGCGTGCCTCGGCCTTGGCCTTGGCCGCGGGCTGGCTCCGTGCCTTGCTCGAAATGCAGCACATGCTCGCGACCAAGGCAGGTCGCACACTCTCACGCACACACAACACACACTCCGGCCACGCTCCCGAGGCAAGGATAGGGAGCTCGAGCGTGGCCCTGTGCCTTGGCGTTGGCCGCGGGGCGGCTGTGTGGCTTGGCCTTCGCCGCGGGGCGGCTGTGTGGCTTGGCCTTGGCCGCGGGCAAGCATTTGGCCAAAATGTGAGCACACGGTCCTCGCCGTTTCTTCGTATTCTTGGACCAAAAACTGAGATCCACACCTACCTTCCACTTCTTTCTCCGGTTTTGCCTGAATCGGACTAGTGGGCCCACCCATTTGGGCACCCGTTCGCTGCCGGTAAGAAGGCCGTAAAACCAGTTTTTGGAGCTCGGAATTGGATTCCGTTTTCTCCCGCCACCGACTCCCACCAAACCCAACCACGGCAGCCGAAAATCCCACGCCGCCCCCGAAACACGAAATTTGGCCACAATCCGTGTGCTATAGCTCACGGATTTCAGCCTTTTCCGGGGGAAAAATGGGCGCAGGGCCTCCCTCATTATTTTTGCCATTTCTTCTAGCGGAAAACAGTACTTGCGCCGTGAGGAGGACCCCGGCCAAGTTCTACCACAATCGGACCAATTCGCGGGCAAGTTTCGTCCCCTTTTCGCACCCCCGCACCCTCGGTAAATCGGCCGTAAAACGAGGTTCGGACCTCGAAATCGACTCCCCTCTTTTCCAACGCTCGACTGTCGCACGTATCTAATGCATCACCCCAAAATCCCGCACCGCCCTGGAAACGTGAAAGTTGGCCAAAATCCGTGAGCGACAGCACACGGCCTTGGCCTTGGCCGCGGGGTGGCTGCGGGCCATGGCCTTGGCCTTGGCCTCGGGGTGGCTGCGCGCCATGGCCTTGGCCTTGGCCACCGGGTGGCTGTGTGCCAAGGCCTTGGCCGCGGGCTGGCTGGGTGCCATGGCCTTGGCCGCGGGGTGGACGAGAGCCTTGGCCTTGGCCACGGGGTGGCTGCGTGCCTCGGCCTTGGCCTTGGCCGCGCGCTGGCTCCGTGCCTTGCTCGAAATGCAGCACATGGTCGCGACCAAGGCAGGTTGCACACTCTCACGCACACACAACACACACGCCGGCCGCGCTCCCGAGGCAAGGATAGGGAGCTCGAGCGTGGCCCTGTGCCTTGGCGTTGGCCGCGGGGTGGCTGTGTAGCTTGGCCTTGGCCGCGGGCGAGCATTTGGCCAAAATATGAGCACAAGGTCCTCGCCGTTTCTTCATATTCTTGGACCAAAAACTGAGGTTTTGCCTGAATCGGACGAGTTGGCCCACCCGTTTGGGCACCCGTTCGCTGCCGGTAAGATGGCCGTAAAACGAGTTTCGGAGCACGGAATTGGATTTCGTTTTCTCCCGACACCGACTCCCACCAAACCCGACGACGCCAGCCCAAAATCGCACGCCGCCCCCGAAACGCGAAATTTGGCCACAATCCGTGTGCTATGGCTCACGTATTTTGGCCTTTTCTGGCGGAAAAATGGGCGCAGGGCCTCCCGCATTATTTTCGCCATTTCTTCGAGTGGAAAGCAGTACTTGCGCCGCGAGGCGGCCCCCGGCCCAGTTCTACCACAATCGGACCAATTCGAGGGCACGTTTCGTCCACTTTTCACACTCCCGCACCCTCGGTAAATCGGCCGTAAAACGAGGTTCGGACCTCGAAATCGACTCGCCTCTTTTCCAACGCTCGACTGTCGCACGTATCTAATGCATCACCCCAAAATGCCGCACCGCCCCGGAAACGCGAAAGTTGGCCAGGATCCGTGAGCTACAGCATACGGACTTGGCCTTGGCCGCGGGCTGGCTGCGTGCCATGGCCTTGGCCTTGGCCGCGGGGTGGCTGCGTGCCATGGCCTTGGCCTTGGCCTCGGGGTGGCTGCGTGCCAAGGCCTTGGCCGTGGGCTTGCTGCGTGCCTAGGGCTTTGCCGCGGGCTGGCTGGGTGCCTAGGGCTTGGCCGCGGGCTGGCTGGGAGCCATGGCCTTGGCCGCGTGCTGGGTGGGTGCCATGGCCTTGGCCGCGGGGTGGACGCGTGCCTTGGCGTTGGCCACCGGGTGGTTGCGTGCCTCGGCCGCGGGCTAGCTCCGTGCCTTGCTCGAAATGCAGCACATGCTCACGACCAAGGCAGGTCGCACACTCTCACGCACACACAACACACACTCCGGCCGCGCTCCCGAGGCAAGGATAGGGAGCTCGAGCTTGGCCCTGTGCCTTGGCGTTGGCCGCGGGGTGGCTGCGTGGCTTGGCCTTGGCCGCGGGCGAGCATTTGGCCAAAATGTGAGCACACGGTCCTCGCCGTTTCTTCGTATTCTTGGACGAAAAACTGAGATCCACACCTACCTTCCATTTCTTTCTCCGGTTTTTCCTGAATCGGACGAGTTGGCCCACCCGTTTGGACACCCGTTCGCTGCCGGTAAGATGGCCGTAAAACGAATTTCGGAGCTCAGAATTGGATTCGTTTTCTCCCACCACCGACTCCCACCAAACCCGACCACGCCAGACCAAAATCCCACGCCGCCCCCGAAACGCGAAATTTGGCCACAATCCGTGTAGCTCACGGATTTTGCCCTTTTCTGGCGGAAAAATGGGCGCAGGGTCTCCCGCATTATTTTTGCCATTTCTTTGAGCGGAAAGCAGTACTTGCGCCGTGAGGAGGCCCCCGGCCCAGTTCTACCACAATCGGACCAATTGGAGGGCACATTTCGTCCCCTTTTCGCACCCCCGCACCCTCGGTAAATCGGTCGTAAAACGAGGTTCGGACCTCGAAATTGACTCCCCTCTTTTCCGTTGCTCGACTGTCGCACGTATCTAATGCATCAACCCAAAATCCCGCACCGGCCCGGGAATGCGAAAGTTGGCCAAGATCCGTGAGCTACAGCACACGGCCTTGGCCTTGGCCGCAGGGTGGATGCGTGCCATGGCCTTGGCCTTGGCCTCGGGGTGGCTCCGTGCCAAGGCCTTGGCCGCGGGCTGGCGGCGTACCTAGGCCTTGGCCGCGGGCTGGCTGGGTCCCATAGCCTTGGCCGCGGGCTGGCTGCGTGCCATGGCCTTGGCCTTGGCCGCGGGGTGGCTGCGTGCCATGGCCTTGGCCTTGGCCTCGGGGTGGCTGCGTGCCAAGGCCTTGGCCGTGGGCTTGCTGAGTGCCTGCCTTGGCTGGGTGCCTTGGCTTGGCCGCGGGCTGGCTGGGAGCCATGGCCTTGGCGTGCTGGGTGGGTGCCATGGCCTTGGCCTCGCTTGCCTTGGCGTTGGCCACCGGGTGGTGCGTGCCTCGTGCCTTGCCTTGCAAAAATGGAGCACATGCTCACGACCAAGGCAGGTTGCACACTCTCACGCACACACAACACATACTCGGGCCGCGCTGCCGAGGCAAGGATTGGGAGCTCGAGCGTGGCCCTCTGCCTTGGCGTTGGCCGCGGGGTGGCTGCGTGGCTTGGCCTTGGCCGCGGGCGCGCATTTGGCCAAAATGTGAGCACACGGTCCTCTCCGTTTCTTCCTATTCTTGGACCAAAAACTGAGATCCACACCTACCTTCCACTTCTTTCTCCGGTTTTACCTGAATCGGACGAGTTGGCCCACCCGTTTGGGCACCCGTTCGCTGCCGGTAAGATGGCCGTAAAACCAGTTTTGGAGCTCGGAATTGGATTCCGTTTTCTCCCTCCACCGACTCCCACCAAACCCGACGACGCCAGCCCAAAATCCCATCCCGCCCCCAAAACACGAAATTTGGCCACAATCCGTGTGCTATAGCTCACGGATTTTGGCCTTTTCTGGCGGAAAAATGGGCGCAGGGCCTCCCGCATTATTTTTGCCATTTCTTCGAGCGGAAAGCAGTACTTGGCCGTGAGGAGGCCCGCGGCCCAGTTCTACCACAATCAAACCAATTCGAGGGCACGTTTCATCCCCTTTTCGCACTCCCGCACCCTCGGTAAATCGGCCGTAAAACGAGGTTCGGACCTCGAAATCGACTCCCCTCTTTTCCGACGTTTGACTGTTGCACGTATCTAATGCATCACCCTAAAATCCCGTACCGCCCCGGAAACGCGAAAGTTGGGCAAGATCCGTGAGCGACAGCACACGGCCTTGCCCTTGGCTGCGGGGTGGCTGCGGACCATGGCCTTGGCCTTGGCCTCGGGGTGGCTGCGTGCCATAGCCTTGGCCTTGGCCACCGGGTGGCTGTGTGCCAAGGCCTTGGCCGCGGGCTGGCTGGGTGCCATGGCCTTGGCCGTGGGGTGGACGCGTGCCTTGGCCTTGGCTACGGGGTGTCTGCGTGCCTCAGCCTTGGCCTTGGCCGCGGGCTGGCTCCGTGCCTTGCTCGAAATGCAGCACATGCTCGCGACCAAGGCAGGTCGCACACTCTCACGCACACACAACACAAACTCCGCCCGCGCTCCCGAGGCAAGGATAGGGAGCTCGAGCGTGGCCCTGTGCCTTGGCGTTGGCCGCGGGGTGGCTGCATGGCTTGGCCTTGGCCGCGGGCTAGCATTTGGCCAAAATGTGAGCACACGGTCCTCGCCGTTTCTTCGTATTCTTGGACCGAAAACTGAGATCCACACCTACCTTCCACTTCTTTCTCCGGTTTTGCCTGAATCGGACGAGTGGGCCCACCCGTTTGGGCACCCGTTCCCTGCCGGTAAGATGGCCGTAAAACGAGTTTCGAAGTTCGGAATTGGATTCCGTTTTCTCCCGCCACCGACTCCCACCAAACCCGACCACGCCAGCCAAAAATCCCACGCCGCCCCCGAAACGCGAAATTTGGCCGCAATCCGTGTACTATATAGCTCACGGATTTTGGCCTTTTCGGGCGGAAAAATGCAGAAGTTGGCCAAGATCCGTGAGCTACAGCACACGGCCTAGGCCGCGGGGTGGCTGCGTGCCTAGGCCATGGCCGCGGGGTGGCTGCGTGCCTAGGCCATGGCCGCGGGGTGGATGCGTGCCTAGGCCTTGGCCGCGGGGTGGATGCGTGCCTAGGCCTTGGCCGCGGGGTGGCTGCGCGCCAAGGCCTTCGCCGAGGGGTGGCTGGGTGCCATGGCCTTGGCTTTGGCCGTGGGGTGGCTGCGTGCCTTGGCTTTGGCCGCGGGCTGGCTGCGCGCCAAGGCCTTCGCCGAGGGGTGGCTGGGTGCCATGGCCTTGGCTTTGGCCGTGGGGTGGCTGCGTGCCTTGGCTTTGGCCGCGGGCTGGCTGCGAGCCTTGCTCGAAATGCAGCACATGCTCGCGACCAAGGCACGTCGCACACTCTCGCACACACACAACACACACTTGGACCGCGGTCACGGATTCTGGCCTTTTCGGGCGGAAAAATGGGCGCAGGGCCTCCCGCATTATTTTCGCCATTTCTTCGAGAGGAAAACAGTACTAGCTCCGTGAGGAGGCCCCCGGCCCAGTTCTACCACAACCGGACCAATTCGCGGGCACGTTTCGTTCCCTTTTCGCACCCCCGCACGTTCAGTAAATCGGCCGTAAAACGAGGTTCGGACCTCGGAATCGACTCCCGTCTTCTCCGACGTTCGACTGTCGCACGTATCTAATGCATCACCCCAAAATCCCGCCCCGCTCCGGAAACGCGAAAGTTGGCCAAGATCCGTGAGCTACAGCACACGGCCTTGGCCTAGGGGTGGCTGCGTGCCTAGGCCTTGACCGCGGGGTGGCTGTGTGCCATGGCCTTGGCCTTGGCCGCGGGGTGGCTGCGTGCCTTGGCCTTGGCCTCGGGCTGGCTACGTGCCATGCTCGAAATGCAGCACATTCTCGGGACCAAGGCACGTCGCACACTCTCGCGCACACACAATACACACTTCGGCCGCGCTCCCAGGGCAAGGATAGGGAGCTCGTGCGTGGCGCTGTGCCTTGGCCTTGGCCGCGGGGTGGCCGCGTGCCTTCGCCGCGGCCGAGCATTTGGCCAAAATGTGAGCACACGGTCCTCTTCGTTGCTTCATATTCCTGGACCAAAAACTGAGATCCACACCTACCTTCCACTTCTTTCTCCGGTTTTGCCTGAATCCGACGAGTTGGTCCACCCGTTTGGCCAACCGTTCTCTGGCGGTAAAATGGCCGTAAAACGAGTTTCGGAGGTCGGAATTTGATTCGGTTTTCTCCCGCCACCGACTCCCACCAAACCCGACCACGCCCGCCAAAAATCCCACGCCGCCCCCGAAACGAGAAATTTGACCGCAATCCGTGTGCTATCCGTGGCGGGAGAAAACGGAATCCAATTTCGAGCTCCGAAACTCGTTTTACGACCATCTTACCGGCAGCGAACGGGTGCCCAAACGGGTGGGCCCACTCGTCCGATTCAGGCAAAACTGGAGAAAGAAGTGGAAGGTAGGTATGGATCTCAGTTTTTGGTCCAAGAATACGAAGAAACGGCGAGGACCGTGTGCTCACAATTTGGCCAAATGCTCGCCCGCGGCCAACGCCAAGCCATGTAGCCACCCCGTGGCCAACGCCATGGCACCCAGCCACCCCGCGGCCAAGGCCTAGGCACTCCGCCACCCCGCAGGCAAGGCCAAGGCCGTGTGCTCTCGCTCACGGATCTTGGCCAACTTTCGCGTTTCCGGGGCGGTGCGGGATTTTGGGATGATGCATTAGATACGTGCGACAGTCGAACGTCGGAAAAGAGGGGAGTTGATTTCGTGGTCCGAACCTCGTTTTACGGCCGATTTACCGAGGGTGCGGGGGTGCGAAAAGGGGACGAAACGTGCCCTCGAATTGGTCCGATTGTGGTAGAACTGGGCCGGGGGCCACCTCACGGCGCAAGTACTGTTTTCCGCTCAAAGAAATGGCGAAAATAATGCGGGAGGCCCTGCGCCCATTTTTCCCCCGGAAAAGGCCAAAATCCGTGAGCTATAGCACACGGATTGTGGCCAAATTTCGCGTTTCGGGGGCGGCGTCGGATTTTGGGCTGGTGTGGTCGGGTTTGGTGGGAGTCGGTGGCGGGAGAAAATGGAATCCAATTCCGAGCTCCGAAACTCGTTTCACGGCCATCTTACCGGCAGCGAATGGGTGCCCAAACGGGTGGGCCCACTCGTCCGATTCAGGCAAAACCAGAGAAAGAAGTGGAAGGTAGGTGTGGATCTCAATTTTTGGTCCAAGAATACGAAGCAACGGCGAGGACCGTGTGCTCACATTTTGGAGTGTGTGTTTTCTGTGCGTGAGAGTGTGCGACCTGCCTTGGTCGCGAGCATGTGCTGCATTTCGAGCAAGGTACGGAGCCAGCCCGCGGCCAAGGCCAAGGCCGAGGCACGCAGCCACCCCGTGGCCAAGGCCAAGGCACGCGTCCACCCCGCGGCCAAGGCCATGGCAGCCAGCCAGCCCGCGGCCAAGGCCATGGCACCCAGCCAGCCTGCGGCCAAGGCCATGGCACCCAGCCAGCCCGCGGCCAAGGCCTTGGCACACAGCCACCCGGTGGCCAAGGCCAAAGCCATGGCACGTAGCAACCCCGAGGCCAAGGCCAAGGCCATGGCCCGCAGCCACCCCGCGGCCAAGGCCAAGGCCGTGTGCTGTCGCTCACGGATCTTGTCAACTTTCGCGTTTCCGGGGCGGTGCCAGATTTTGGGGTGATACATTAGATACGTGCGACAGTCGAACGTCGGAAAAGAGGGGAGTCGATTTCGAGGTCCGAACCTCGTTTTAAGGCCGATTTACCAAGGGTGTGGGGGTGCGAAAAGGGGACGAAACGTGCCCTTGAATTGGTCCGATTGTGGTAGAACATGGACGGGGGCCTACTCACGGCGCAAGTACTGGAAGGTAGGTGAAAATGGGATCCCTCAGTTTTTTCCCGAAAAAAGCCAAAATCCGTGAGCTATAGCACACGGATTGTCGCCAAATTTCGCGTTTCGGAGGCGGCGTGGGATTTTGGGCTGGCGTGGTCAGGTTTGGTGGGAGTCGGTGGCGGGAGAAAACGGAATCCAATTCCGTGCTCCGAAAATCATTTTACGGCCATCTTACCGGCAGCTCCCCCAAACGGGTCCCACTCATCCGATTCAGGAAAAACCGGAGAAAGAAGTGGAAGGTAGTGTGTGGATCTCAGTTTTTGGTCCAAGAATACTTGCCTTGAAACGGCGAGGATATGTTGCATTTTGGCCAAATGAAAGCCACGTAACGCCAGCCCACGGGCCAAGGCCAAGCTCCCTATCCTTGCCTCGGGAGTGCGGCCGGAGTGTGTGTTGTGTGTGCGTGAGAGTTTGCGGCTTGCCTTGGTCGCGAGCATATGTTGCATTTCGAGAAAGCCACGTAGCCAGCCCACGGCCAAGGCCAAGGCCGAGGAACGCAGCCACCCCGTGGCCAAGGCCTAGGCACGCGTCCACCCCGCGGCCAAGGCCTAGGCACGCGTCCACCCCGCGGCCAAGGCCATGGCACCGAGCCAACCCGCGGCCAAGGCCTAGGCACGCAGCCACCCTGCGGCCAAGGCCTTGGCACACAGCCACCCGGTGGCCAAGGCGAAGGCCATGGCACCCAGCCACCCCGCAGCCAGGGCCTAGGCACGCAGCCACCCCGCGGCCAAGGCCAAGGCCGTGTGCTGTCGCTCATGGATCTTGACCAACTTTCGCTTTTCCGGGGCGGTGCCAGATTTTGGGGTGATGCATTAGATACGTGTGACAGTCGAACGTCGGAAAAGACGGGAGTCGATTTCGAGGTCCGAACGTCGTTTTACGGACGATTTACCGAGGGTGCGGGGGTGCGAAAAGGGGACGAAACGTGCCCTCCAATTGGTCCGATTGTGCTAGAACTGGGCTGGGGGCCTCCTCACGGCGCAAGTAGTGCTTTCCGCTTGAAGAAATGGCAAAAGTAATGCGGGAGTCCCTGCGCCCATTTTTCCGCGAGAAAAGGCCAAAATCCGTGAGCTATAGCACACGGATTGTGGCCAAATTTCGCGTTTCGGGGGCGGCGTGGGATTTTGGGCTAGCGTCATCGGGTTTGGTGGGAGTCGGTGGCGGGAGAAAACGGAATCCAATTCCGAGCTCCGAAACTAGTTTTACGGCCATCTTACCGGCAGCGAACGGGTGCCCAAACGGGTGGGCCAACTCGTCGGATTCAGGCAAAACCAGAGGAAGAAGTGGAAGGTAGGTGTGGATCTCAGTTTGTGGTCCAAGAATACGAAGAAACGGCAAGGACCGTGTGCTCACATTTTGGCCAAATGCTCGCCCGCGGCCAAAGCCAAGGCACAGGGCCATGCTCGAGCTTCCTATCCTTGCCTCGGGAGCGCGGCCGGAGTGTGTGTTGTGTGTGCGTGACAGTGTACGACCTGCCTTGGTCGCGAGCATGTGCTGCATTTCGAGCGAGCAACGGAGCCAGCACGCGGCCAAGGCCAAGGCCGAGGCACGCAGCCACGCTGTGGCCAAGGCCTAGGCACCCAGCCAGCCCGCGGCCAAGGCCTTGGCACGCAGCCACCCCGAGGCCAAGGCCACGGCACGCAGCCACCCCGCGGCCAAGGCCATGGCCATGGCACGCAGCCACCCTGCAGCCAAGGCCAAGGCCGTGTGCTGTAGCTCACGGATCTTGGCCAACTTTCGCGTTTCCGGGGTGGTGCGGGATTTTCGGGTGATGCATTAGATACGTGCGACAGTCGAGCATTGGAAAAGAGGGGAGTCGATTTCGAGGTCCGAACCTCGTTTTACGGCCGATTTACCGAGGGTGCGGGGGTGCGAAAAGGGGACGAAACGTGCCCTCGAATTGGTCCGATTGTGGTGGAACTGCGCCGGGGGCCTCCTCACGGCGCAAGCACTGGTTTCCGCTCGAAGAAATGGCAAAAATAATCCGGGAAGCCCTGCGCCAATTTTTCCGCCAGAAAAGGCCAAAATCCGTGAGCTATAGCACACGGATTGTGGCCAAATTTCGCGTTTCGGGGGTGGCGTGGGATTTTTGGCTGGCGTCGTCGGGTTTGGTGGGAGTCGGTGGCGGGAGAAAACGGAATCCAATTCCGAGCTCCGAAACTGGTTTTACGGCCATCTTAACGGCAGCGAACGGGTGCCCAAATGGGTGGGCCAACTCGTCCGATTCAGGCAAAACCGGAGAAAGAAGTGGAAGGTAGGTGTGCTCACATTTTGGCCAAATGCTCGCCCACGGCCAAGGCCAAGCCACGCAGCCACCCCGCGGCCAACGCCAAGGCACAGGGCCACGCTCGAGCTCCCTATCCATGCCTCGGGAGCGCGGCCCGAGTGTGTGTTGTCTGTGCATGACAGTGTGCGACCTGCCTTGGTCGCGAGCATGTGCTGCATTTCGAGCAAGGCACGGAGCCAGCCCGCGGCCAAGGCCAAGGCCGAGGCACGCAGCCACCCCGTGGCCAAGGCAGCCACCCCGTGGCCAAGGCCTAGGCACGCGTCCACCCCGCGGCCAAGGCCTAGGCACGCAGCCACCCCGCGGCCAGGGCCTTGGCACACAGCCACCCGGTGGCCAAGGCCAAGGCCGAGGCACGCGTCCACCCACGGCCAAGGCCATGGCACCCTGCCAGCTCGCGGCCAAGGCCATGGCACCCAGCCAGCCCGCGGCCAAGGCCTTGGCACTCAGCCAGCCCGCGGCCAAGGCCTTGGCACGCAGTCACCACGAGGCCAAGGCCATGGCACGCAGCCACCCCGCGGCCAAGGCCAAGGCCGTGTGCTGTAGCTCACGGATCTTGGCCAACTTTCGCGTTTCCGGGGTGGTGCGGGATTTTGGAGTGATGCATTAGATACGTGCGACAGTAGGGCGTTGGAAAAGAGGGGAGTCGACTTCGAGGTCCGAACCTCGTTTTGCGGCCGATTTACCGAGGGTGCGGGGGTGCGAAAAGGGGATGAAACATGCCCGCGAATTGGTCCGATTGTCGTAGAACTGGGCCGGGTACTTCCTCGTGGCGCAAGTACTGTTTTCCGCTCGAAGAAATGGCAAAAATAATGCGGGAGGCCCTGCGCCCATTTTTCCGCCAGAAAAGGCCAAAATCCGTGAGCTATAGCACACGGATTGTGGCCAAATTTAGCGTTTCGGGGGCGGCGTGGGATTTTGGGCTGGCGTCGTCGGGTTTGGTGGGAGTCGGTGCCGGGAGAAAATGGAATCCAATTCCGAGCTCCGAAACTCGTTTTCTCCCGGCACCGACTCCCACCAAACTCGACGACGACAGCCCAAAATCCCACGCCTCCCCCGAAACGCGAAATTTGGCCACAATCCGGGTGCTATAGCTCACGGATTTTGGCCTTTTCTGGCGGAAAAATGGGCGCAGGGCCTCCGGCATTATTTTTGCCATCTCTTCGAGCGGAAAGCAGTACTTGCGCAGTGAGGAGGCCCCCGGCCCAGTTCTACCACAATCAGACCAATTCGAGGGCACGTTTCGTCCCCTTTTCGCAACCCCGCACCCTCGGTAAATCGAGCGTAAAACGAGGTTCGGACCTCGAAATCGACTCCCCTGTTTTCCGACGTTCGACTGTCACACGTATCTAATGCATCACCCGAAAATCCCGCACCGCCCCGGAAACGCAAAAGTTGGCCAAGATCCGTGAGCGACAGCACACGGCTTTGGCCTTGGCCGCGGGGTGGATGCGTGCCTAGGCCTTGGCTGCGGGGTGGCTGGGTGCAATGGCCTTGGCCTTGGCCACCGGGTGGCTGTGTGCCAAGGCTTTGGCCACGGGGTGGCTGGGTGCCATGGCCTTGGCCGCGGGGTGGACGCGTGCCTAGGCCTCGGCCACGGGGTGGCTGCGTGCCTCGTCCTTGGCCTTGGCCGCGGGCTGGCTACGTGCCTTTCTCGAAATGCGGCATATGCTCGCGACCAAGGCAGGTCGCACACTCTCACGCACACACAACACACACTCCGGCCGCGCTCCCGAGGCAAGGATAGGGAGCTCGAGCATGGCCCTGAGCCTTGGCGTTGGCCGCGGGGTGGCTGCATGGCTTGGCCTTGGCCGCGGGCGAGCATTTGGCCAAAATGTGAGCACACGGTCCTCGCCGTTTCTTCGTATTCTTGGACCAAAAACTGAGATCCACACCTACCTTCCACTTCTTTCTCTGGTTTTGCCTGAATCGGACGAGTGGGCCCACCCGTTTGGGCACCCGTTCGCTGCCGTTAAGATGGCCGTAAAACGAGTTTCGGAGCTCGGAATTGGATTCCGTTTTTTCCCGCCACCGACTCCCACCAAACCCAACCACGCCAGCCCAAAATCCCACGCCGCCCCCAAAACGCGAAATTTGGCCACAATCCATGTGCTATAGCTCACGGATTTTGGCCTTTTCCGGGGGAAAAATGGGCGCAGGGCCTCCCACATGTTTTTCGCCATTGCTTCGAGCGGAAAACAGTGCTTTCGCCGTGAGGAGGCCCCCGGCCCTGTTCTACCACAATCGGACCAATTCGCGGGCACGTTTCGTCCCCTTTTCGCACCCCCGCACCCTCGGTAAATCGGCTGTAAAACGAGGTTCGGACCTCGAAATCGACTCCCCTCTTTTCCAACGCTCGACTGTGTCACGTATCTAATGCATCACCCCAAAATCCCGCACCGCCACGGAAACGCGAAAGTTGGCCAAGATCCGTGAGCGACAGCACACGGCCTTGCCCTTGGCCGCGGGGTGGCTGCGTGCCTAGGCCTTGGCCTTGGCCGCGGGGTGGCTACGTGCCTAGGCCTTGGCCGTGGGGTGGCTGGGTGCCATGGCCTTGGCCTTGGCCACCGGGTGGCTATGTGTCAAGGCCTTGGCCACGGGGTGGCTGCGTGCCTAGGCCTTGGCCGCGGGCTAGCTGCGTGCCATGGCCTTGGCCGCGGGGTGGACGCGTGCGTAGGCCTTGGCCATGGGGTGGCTGCGTGCCTCGGCCTTGGCCTTGGCCCCGGGTTGGCTACGTGCCTTTCTCGAAATGCAGCATATGCTCGCGACCAAGGCAGGTCGCACACTCTCACGCACACACAACACATACTCCGGCCGCGCTCCCGAGGCAAGGATAGGGAGCTCGAGCGTGGCCCTGTGCCTTGGCGTTGGCCGCGGGGTGGCTGCATGGCTTGGCCTTGGCCGCAGGCGAGCAATTGGCCAAAATGTGAGCACACGGTCCTCGCCGTTTCTTCGTATTCTTGGACCAAAAACTGAGATCCAAACCTACCTTCCACTTCTTTCTCTGGTTTTGCCTGAATCGAACGAGTGGGCCCACCCGTTTGGGCACCCGTTCGCTGCCGGTAAGATGGCTGTAAAACGAGTTTCGGAGCTCGGAATTGGATTCTGTTTTTTCCCGCCATCGTCTCCCACCAAACCCAACCACGCCAGCCCAAAATCCAACGCCGCCCCCGAAACGCGAAATTTGGCCACAATCCGTGTGCTATAGCTCACGGATTTTCGCCTTTTCCGGGGGAAAAATGGGCGCAGGGCCTCCCGCATTATTTTCGCCATTTCTTCAAGCGGAAAGCAGTACTTACACCGCAGTATTTTCCCCTCTTTTCAAACGTTCGACTGTCACACGTATCTAATGCATCACCCCAAAATCCCGCACCGCCCCATAAGCGCGAAAGTTGGCCAATGCATCACCCCAAGATCAAGATCCGGCGACAGCACACGGCCTTGGCCTTGGCCTTGGCTGCGGGGTGGCTGCGGGCCATGGCCTCGGCCTTGGCCTCGGGGCGGCTGCGTGCCATAGCCTTGGCCTGGGCCACCGGGTGGCTGTGTGCCAAGGCCTTGGCCGCGGGCTGGCTGGGTGCCATGGCCTTGGCCGTGGTTTGGATGGGTGCCATGGCCTTGGCCGGGGGGTGGACGCGTGCCTTGGCCTTGGCCTTGGCCACGGGGTGGCTGCGTGCCTCGGCCTTGGCCTTGGCCGCGGGCTGGCTCCGTGCCTTGCTCGAAATGCAGCACATGCTCGCGACCAAGGCAGGTCACACACACAACACACACTCCGGCCGCGCTCCCGAGGCAAGGATAGGGAGCTCGAGCGTGGCCCTGTGCCTTGGCGTTGGCCGCGGGGTGGCTGCGTGGCTTGGCCTTGGCCGCGGGCGAGCATTTGGCCAAAATGTGAGCACACGGCCCTCGCCGTTTCTTCGTATTCTTGGACCAAAAACTGAGATCCACACCTACCTTCCACTTATTTCTCCGGTTTTGCCTGAATCGGACGAGTTGGCCCACCAGTTTGGGGACCCGTTCGCTGCCGGTAAGATGGCCGTAAAACGGGTTTCGGAGCTCGGAATTGGATTCCGTTTTCTCCCGCCACCGACTCCCACAAAACCCGACGACGCCAGTGCAAAATCCCACGCCGCCCCCAAAACGCGAAATTTGGCCACAATCCGTGTGCTATAGCTCACGGATTTTGGCCTTTTCCGGCGGAAAAATGGGCGCAGGGCCTCCCGCATTATTTTTGCCATTTTTTCGCGAGGAAAACAGTACTAGCACCGTGAGGAGGCCCCCAGCCCAGTTCTACCACATCCGGACCAATTCGCGGGCATGTTTCGTCCCCTTGTCGCACCCCCGCACGTTCGGTAAATCAGACGTAAAACGAGGTTCGGACCTCGGAATCGACTCCCGTCTTCTCCGACGTTCGACTGTCTCACGTATCTAATGCATCAGCCCAAAATCCTGCCACGCCCCGGAAACGCGAAAGTTGGCCAAGATCCGTGAGCTACAGCACACGTCCTTGGCCGCGGAGTGGCTGCGTGCCTAGGCCTTGGCCGCGGGGTGGCTGGGTGCCATGGCCTTGGACTTGGCTGCGGGCTGGCTGCGTGCCATGCTCGAAATGCAGCACCTGCTCGCGACCAAGGCATGTCGCACACTCTCGCGCACACACAATACACACTTGGGCCGCGCTCCCGGGGCAAGGATAGGAAGCTCGAGCGTGGCCCTGTGCCTTGGCCTTGGCCGCGGGGTGGCCGCGTGCCTTGGCTGCGGGCAAGCATTTGGCCAAAATGTGAGCACACGGTCCTCGCCGTTGCGTCGTATTCTTGGACCAATAACTGAGATCCACACCTACCTTCCACTTCTTTCTCCGGTTTTTCCTGAATCCGACGAGTTGGCCCACCCGTTTGGGCACCTGTTCTCTGGCGGTAAAATGGCATTAAAACGAGTTTCGGAGCTCGGAATTGGATTCCATTTTCTCCCGCCACCGACTACCACCAAACCCGAACACACCAGCCAAAAATTCCACGCCGCCCCTGAAACACGAAATTTGGCCGCAATCTGTGTGCTATAGCTCACGGATTTCGGCCTTTTCGGGCGGAAAAATGGGCGCAGGGCCTCCCGCATTATTTTTGCCATTTCTTCGAGCGGAAAACAGTACTAGCACCGTGAGGAGGCCCTCGGCCCAGTTCTACCACAACCACACCAATTCGCGACACGTTTCGTTCCCTTTTCGCACCCCCGCACGTTCGCTAAATCAGACGTAAAACGCGGTTCGGACCTCGGAATCGACGCCCGTCTTCTCAGATGTTCGACTGTCGCACGTATCTAATGCATCACCCCAAAATCCCGCCCCACCCCGGAATCGCGAAAGTTGGCCAAGGTCCGTGAGCTACAGCACACGGCCTTGGCCGCGGGGTGGCTGCGTGCCTAGGCCTTGGCCGCGAGGTGGCTGGGTGCCATGGCCTTGCCCTTGGCCACGGGGTGGCTGCGTGCCTTGGCCTTGGCTGCGGGGTGCCTGCGTGCCTAGGCCTTGGCCGCGGGGTGGACGCGTGCCTTGGCCTTGGCCACGGGGTGGCTGCGTGCCTCGGCCTTGGCCTTGGCTGCGGGCTGGCTCCGTGCCTTGATCGAAATGCAGCACATGCTCGCGACCAAGGCAGGTCGCACACTCTCACGCACACACAACACACACTCGGGCCGCGCTCCCGAGGCAAGGATAGGGAGCTCGAGCGTGGCCCTGTGCCTTGGCATTGGCTGCGGGGTGGCTGCGTGGCTTGGCCTTGGCCGCGGGCGAGCATTTGGCCAAAATGTTAGCACACGGTCCTCGCCGTTTCTTCGTATTCTTGGACCAAAAACTGAGATCCACACCTACCTTCCACTTCTTTCTCCGGTTTTGCCTGAATCGGACGAGTTGGCCCACCCGTTTGGGCACCCGTTCGCTGCCGGTAAGATGGCCGTAAAACGAGTTTCGGAGCTCGGAATTGGATTCCGTTTTCTCCCGCCACCAACTCCCACCAAACCCGACGATGCTAGCCCAAAATCCCACACCGCCCCCGAAACGCGAAATTTGGCCACAATCCGTGTGCTATAGCTCACGGATTTTGGCCTTTTCTGGCGGAAAAATGGGCGCAGGGCCTCCCGCATTATTTTTGCCATTTCTTCGAGCGGAAAGCAGTACTTGCACCGTGAGGAGGCCCCCGGCCCAGTTCTACCACAATCGGACCAATTCGAGGGCACGTTTCGTTCCCTTTTCGCACCCCCGCACGTTCGGTAAATCGGCCGTAAAACGAGGTTCGGACCTCGGAATCAACTCCCGTCTTCTCGGACGTTCGACTGTCGCACGTATCTAATGCATCACCCCAAAATCCCGCACCGCTCCGGAAACGCGAAAGTTGGCCAAGATCCGTGAGCTACAGCACACGGCCTTGGCAGCGGGGTGGCTGCGTGCCTAGGCCTTGGCCGCGGGGTGGCTGGGTGCCATGGCCTTGGCCTTGGCCGCGGGGTGGCTGCGTGCCTTGGCCTTGGCCGCGGGCTGGCTGCGTGCCATGCTCGAAATGCAGCGCATGCTCGCGACAAGGCACGTCGCACACTCTCGCGCGCACATAAGACAAACTTGGGCCGCGCTCCCGCGGCAAGGATAGGGAGCTCGAGCGTGGCCCTGTGCCTTGGCCTTGGCCGCGGGGTGGCCGCGTGCCTTGGCTGCGGGCGAGCATTTGGCCAAAATGTGAGCACACGGTCCTCGCACCCCCGCACGTTCGGTAAATCAGACGTAAAACGAGGTTCGGACCTCGGAATCGACTCCCGTCTTCTCCGACGTTCGATTCGCACGTATCTAACGAATAACCCCAAAATCCCGCCCCGCCCCGGAAACGCAAAAGTTGGCCAAGATCTGTGAGCTACAGCACACGGCCTCGGCCGCGGGGTGGCTGCGTGCCTAGGCCTTGGCCGCGGGGTGGCTGGGTGCCATGGCCTTGGCCTTGGCCGCGGGGTGGCTGGGTGCCATGGCCTTGGCCTTGGCCGCGGGGTGGCTGCATGCCTTGGCTTTGGCCACGGGTTGGCTGCGTGCCTTGCTCGAAATGCAGCACATGCTCGCGACCAAGGCACGTCGCACACTCTCGCACACACACAACACACACTTGGACCGCCCTCCCGGGGCATGGATAGGGAGCCCGAGCGTGGCCCTGTGCCTTGGCCTTGGCCGCGGGGTGGCCGCGTGCCTTGGCCTTGGCCTTTGCCGCGGGCGAGCTTTTGGCCAAAATGTGAGGACACGGTCCTCGCCGTTTCTTCGTATTCTTGGACCAAAAACTGAGATCCACACCTACCTTCCACTTCTTTCTCCGGTTTTGCCTGAATCGGACGAGTTGGCCCACCCGTTTGGGCACCCGTTCGCTGCCGGTAAGATGGCCGTAAAACGAGTTTCGGAGCTCGGAATTGGATTCCGTTTTCTCCCGCCACCAACTCCCACCAAACCCGACGATGCTAGCCCAAAATCCCACACCGCCCCCGAAATGCGAAATTTGGCCGCAATCCGTGTGCTATAGCTCACGGATTTTGGCCTTTTCGGGCTGAAAAATGGGCGCAGCGCCTCCCGCATTATTTTCGCCATTTCTTCGAGTGGAAAACAGTACTAGCACCGTGAGGAGGCCCCCGGCCCAGTTCTACCACAACCGGACCAATTTGCGGGCATGTTTCGTTCCCTTTTCGCACCCCCGCACGTTTGGTAAATCGGCCGTAAAACGAGGTTCGGACCTCGGAATCGACTCCCGTCTTCTCCGACGTTCCACTGTCGCACGTATCTAATGCATCACCCCAAAATCCCGCCCCGCCCCAGAAACGCAAAAGTTGGCCAAGATCCGTGAGCTACAGCACACGGCCTTGGCAGCGGGGTGGCTGCGTGCCTAGGCCTTGGCCGCGGGGTGGCTGGGTGCCATGGCCTTGGCCTTCGCCGCGGGGTGGCTGCGTGCCTTGGCCTTGGCCGTGGGCTGGCTGCGTGCCATTGCCGAAATGCAGCACATGCTCGCAACAAGGCACGTCGCACACTCTCGTGCACACACAACACAAACTTGGGCCGCGCTCCCGCGGCAAGGATAGGGAGCTCGAGCGTGGCCCTGTGCCTTGGCCTTGGCCGCGGGGTTGCCGCGTGCCTTGGCCGCGGGGTGGCCGCGTGCCTTGGCCGCGGGCGAGCATTTGGCCAAAATGTGAGCACACGGTCCTCGCACCCCCGCACGTTCGGTAAATCAGACGTAAAACGAGGTTCGGACCTCGGAATCGACTCCCTTCTTCTCCGACGTTCGATTCGCACGTATCTAATGCATTACCCCAAAATCCCGCCCCACACCGGAAACGCGAAAGTTGGCCAAGATCCGTGAGCTACAGCACACGGCCTCGGCCGCGGGGTGGCTGCTTGCCTAGGCCTTGGCCGCGGGGTGGCTGGGTGCCATGGCCTTGGCCTTGGCCACGGGGTGGCTGCGTGGCTAGGCCTTGGCCGCGGGGTGGCTGGATGCCTTGCTCGAAATGCAGCACATGCTCGCGACCAAGGCACGTCGCACACTCTCGCGCACACACAACACACACTTGGGCCGCACTCCCGGGGCAAGGATAGGGAGCTCTAGCGTGGCCCTGTGCCTTGGCCTTGGCCGCGGGGTGGCCGCGTGCCTTGGCCTTGGCCTTGACCGCGGGCGAGCATTTTGCCAAAATGTGAGCACACAGTCCACGCCGTTGCTTTGTATTCTTGGACCAAAAACTGACATCCACACCTACCTTCCACTTCTTTCTCCGGTTTTGCCTGAATCGGACGAGTTGACCCACCCGTTTGGGCACCCGTTCTCTGGCAGTAAAATGGCCGTAAAACGAGTTTCGGAGCTCGGAATTGGATTCTGTTTTCTCCCGCCACCGACTCCCAGCAAACCCAACCACGCCAGCCAAAAATCCCACGCCGCTCCCGAAACGCGAAATTTGGCCGCAATCCTGTGCTATAGCTCACGGATTTTGGCCTTTTCGGGCGGAAAAATGCGAAAGTTGGCCAAGTAGCTAATTGCCTTGGCCGCGGGGTGGCTGCGTGCCTAGGCCATGGCCGCGGGATGGCTGCGTGCCTAGGCCATGGCCGCAGGGTGGCTGCGTGCCTAGGCCGTGGCCGCGGGGTGGCTGCGTGCCTAGGCCTTGGCCGCGGGGTGGCTGCGTGCCTAGGCCTTGGCCGCGGGGTGGCTGGGTGCCATGGCCTTGGCTTTGGCCGCGGGGTGGCTGTGTGTCTTGGCTTTGGCCGCGGGCTGGCTGCGTGCCTTGCTCGAAATGCAGCACATGCTCGCGACCAAGGCACGTCGCACACTCTCGCGCACACACAACACAAACTTGGGCCATGCTCCCGGGGCAAGGATAGGGAGCTCGAGCGTGGCCCTGTGCCTTGGCCTTGGCCGCGGGCGAGCATTTGGCCAAAATGTGAGCACACCGTCCTCGCCGTTGCTTCGTATTCTTGGACCAAAAACTGAGATCCACACCTACCTTCCACTTCTTTCTCCGGTTTTGCCTGAATCGGACGAGTTGGCCCACCCGTTTGGGAACCCGTTCTCTGGCGGTAAAATGGCCGCTAAACGAGTTTCGGAGCTCGGAATTGGATTCCGTTTTGTCCCGCCACCGACTCCCACCAAACCCGACCACGCCAGCCAAAAATACCACGCCGCCCCTGAAACACGAAATTTGGCAGCAATCCGTGTGCTATAGCTCACGGATTTTGGCCTTTTCAGGCGGAAAAATGGGCGCAGGGCCTCCCGCATTATTTTCGCCATTTCTTCGATCGCAAAACAGTACTAGTACCGTGAGGAGGCCCCCGACCCAGTTCTACCACAACCGGACCAATTCGCGGGCACGTTTCGTCCCGTTTTCGCACTGCCGCACGTTCCGTAAATCGGCCGTAAAATGAGGTTCGGACCTTGGTGAGAGTGTGTGATATTACTTCTTTATTATTTTCACTCAATTTACCAATCACTGGAGTGATTATTTTTGGGTTTAATTTCTTTGTGAGAGTATCATTACTACCGGTGAGATTTTGGGGTTTGATATGTCATTATTGAAAGTGACTCGATTACTAAAGTTGTGACAAAGTTTTCTAAACTGATTCATGTGGAGAGTTGATGTGGGAATGATATTTCTTTAGACTGTAGATAATACTTATATTTTTATTTGATCGTTAACATTAGTCTAATTGAATAAATACCACAGTTTAAAAAAAAAAATTTACTTTTGTTTTCGCTTAATTTGCTAGGGACTAGCAACAAGCTGGTTGGGGGGTGTGTTGAGTACTAGAAAGTGTGTATTTATAGTGGAGAAAATCATCATTTTACACTCCAAGTCTCACTAACATCCCTATTTTTATGTCTTTAAGTCCCTTGTAATTTAATTATGTATGTTTTATTTTAATTAAGTATTTTATGTATTTTAGGGGATATCATGGTCATTTCACAATAACCGAGATATCAGATGAAAAAACGGACAGCACTTTTGAACTCAAGACAGTCGAAAACCTTAGGAGGAGCATAAAAAGAAAAACGGTACTGTTCACATATACGGTACTGTTTACACATACGGTACGGTTGATATATATGTTACTGTACATGGCACTGTTCACATGTACTGTACGCTGACGTGGCACTGTATGATGACGTGGCAGCATTTGATTGGACGAATGATGTGGCATTGACTGATGATGTGGCGTTGACTAATGACGTGTCACGATACTATTGGACCAAAAATGTTGACCGGTGACATGGCAGAATGTTAGTGGATCGAAAAAATGTGTGTACGGTACATGCATATACATAGAATAATAGCCCTGATGATGTGTTCCATCCAATAGGAGCTTGCCACGTGGCGCAATCCTAAGCGTCTAAATTGTTTTGATCCGATGGCCA